>CAIGRN010183695.1:0-13244 GCA_903798345.1 Fraxinus anomala | reverse complement strand
TTCACATGGGCCTAAATTAAATGTTGGTAATTTAGCAAATGAAATAGTCCATCTCTAGCCTTGTGGTCATACTAAAGTCCAAAAATTGAAGTGAAACTCCTCCGACTTATTTGTATAAATGATTTATTTGCTTATGTGTACTTTTTAGAATTTATCGTAAGTTGTTTGGTTCGAATATTTAAGTATTTTCGAAGTCGAGCTGGCTGTGGCTCGGGACCACCGAGCCGACGAGCCACACATTTTCGCCCAGACGGGCCAAGCTCCATTAAAAAAAATTATAAATTTTAAAAAAGGTAAACAATTGCTTGAAACATTTGCAGACAACTACACGAGGAAAAAAAACGAGTCGGCTCAACCCTCTAAGGCTCGAGCCGAAAGCTCGGGCTGAGCCTTAATTTTTTGGTAGAGCTTTTGCTCAGCTTGGGATAAAAAAAAGCCGAACTAATTTTGCTCAAGCTGAGTTCGAGTTTTGAGTTTCGGCTCGTTGACACCCCTAGGTGTGTCTCTCCGATCACAATCCCTTATCTTCTATAAATTGGACACCATTGATGCACAAAATTCATTCCTTATGATTCTCTTTGATTACATTGCATCGAAATACATGAAAAATCATTGTTTTCTTGCATTAAAAAAAATCATAGTTCATAAAGAGAAAATTATGTTTCAAGTTTGTCATTGCCTTGAAGTTTGAAGTTCTGGTATTGTAAGGAACATTCGTTGTATTTTGGGAGACAATTGACAAGACTCCGTTAGAACCATTGTGGGGTAAATTTATTTTACAGACAAAGTGATCAATACTTGGCTCATGATTTGCATTCTTCATTTCTTTCATAACCTTGTTGCAATTTTTTTTCCTTTCCAAATAAATTTTACTTTGTAATTTTGTAGTTAAGTTTCAATTTTTTATTTGCAAAATGCACACACACATACCCCAACAGTTTCCTATATTGACCAATGTTGTCAAAATCGGCCCGGCCCAGTCGGTTCGACCTATAAAATCAGGAACCGGACCCAAAATCGGGCAAAATCATGTCTGGTTAATTGATTATGATAAAACTGCTCCAAACCCATTGAACCGGTTGGTTCAACCGTAAACCGGTGAAACGGCTTACGGTTTTGAGCGGTTTTCTCATTTTTTTTTATATTATAAAATTTAACTTCATTAATAGACTTCATAAATTACAATTAGAAGGCCCATAGGAATTATTGGATTCATGTTCATTTTATAGATACACTTCTCTCAAATGGTTTCATAAACTTGGAATGTGAGATAGTGTCTTTTATAGATGCTCCTCTCTCCAATGGTTTCATAAATTTTCAATGTGGGATAGTGGCATGACAAAAAAAAAATGTTAAAATGCCCNGTTTCATAAACTTGGAATGTGAGATAGTGTCTTTTATAGATGCTCCTCTCTCCAATGGTTTCATAAATTTTCAATGTGGGATAGTGGCATGACAAAAAAAAAATGTTAAAATGCCCATCAAAATCATTTTTCAAATGTATGTCTAGTTGACTAATTTGATTTTGAATCTCAACTAATTAAATTGTAATATTCACCTTTATCATTTCATTTATTTAATTTTCAAATTTAACTTAAATTACACTTGATTATTAATATATTAATGTTATATATCATTTACTATAAGTTTAAACTATTTTAATTTAACAAAGTAAACTATTTTAACATATATATTTTTAATTTTTGAAGTATCGAGATTAATTGTAGGATAATGAATATAATTAACAAAGATAGATTTACTTTGAATTATTAATGAAAATTAAAATTATTGTTTTTTCTTAGTATTTTATTATTTTTTAATATATTTATTGCATCCGGTTCGATCCCAATTCGACTCCGGTTGAACTTTTTGACCCTTGACCTTTTCCGGGTCGATGATCGAGACATTTTTCAAAACATTGATATTGACAAATAGTGAAGCCAAATCTTATGTTTTACTTATTTGTATGGTTATTGTTGACCTCAAAACATGCTGTCAACATATGTCGGGCCCATTCGTCCATGCGCAAGCTAGATCCAACACGTTAAGGCAGATCAACGGTCGAGATTAATCCAAAATTAAATGTAGGAGAAGCTCGACGACACAAGACGTTTCCGTTCGGGTTCCGGCAGGGTAATGGGATACGATTATACAATAATGATCAATCGCTAAGAACTCAGATTAAATATTGCAAACCAATGTAAGAAAACCAAATAAGTTGCTCCAAGTATTTAAAGTTTCATTAATCTTCAATTGTTACATGGTGTGGGTATTTATAGTGTCACAAATGAAATCGTGACCCTTAGATGAAATTACACGTGGCTTCATCTCCTCAACCAAAGCATCAGATTCTAGCCATCAAGTTGAACTTTCTAGCTTGTCAAAGCATTTAATGTTCTCACATCACATTGATAAGACAATACACAAATACACTTTTTACAGAAATCACATCAATCATTCAAATAAGATTTCTATAATAAAATCAGGATCTTTGTACGTAGGCCGTCAATAGTTGGGGTGAAGCCTCGAAAAAATGATGGGCCTCGGAAGGTACCATTTTGGGCCTCGTTCCATGGCAGCTAGTTCGCAGGTGTGTGCCACGTAGCAGATGCTAGTAACAAGTCACAACAATAAATTACTAATGCACGCGCAAGCTAAATCCAACACGTTAAGACAGATCAATAGTCACGATCACTCCAAAATTGGACGTTGGAGAAGCTCAAAGACACCAGATGTTTCCGTTCAGGTTTCGACAAGATATCTAAAACATGATCGTATAATAGTAACCGATTAGTATGAGTGTAGATTAGAGAATGAAATAAATTATTCCAAGTGTTTAAAGTTGCATTAGTTTTCAATTGTTACATGGTGGAGGTATTTATAGTGTCACAAATGAAATATTGACCCTTAGATGAAATTACAAGTGGCCTCATCTCCTCGGCTAGATGAAATTAGAAGTGGTCTCATCTCCTCGGCCAAAGTATCATATCGCCATCAAGTTGACCTTCCTAGCTTGTCAAATCATTTAATGTTCTCACATCACATTAATAAGACAAGACATAATTACACTTTTTACAGAAGTCACTTCAATCATTCAAATAAGATTTCTATAATAAAATCAGGATCTTTGCACGTGGGCCGTCACTAGCTAGGGTGGAGCCTCGAAACAATGATGGGCCTCGGAAGGTACCATTTTAGGCCTCGTCTTCCATGGTAGCTAGTTCGACAGGAGTGTGCCACGTGGCAGACGTTAGTAACAAGTCATAACAATAGTCCCCCAAGTCCATGTATGATTATTTATGTTATGCGCGGACTTTGAATGGCCAGAGAAATACTCACGTTAAAATCTTTAAATTTTCTGACCCATATATATAGTCTCCTAAATCCAGACATAGATATTCATATTGTGCGTGGAATTGATAGTTTGATTTAGAATTGACTAGCCTAAAAAATTCTAAGGTTTCTTTACGAAATACCGAGGCTCATTTAAGCTAAATTCATTTTTGGAGCCGAGGCAGTGAAATGCTGAAATGCCGAGTCTAATTTACTTCGAAGATCGCTAAATTTCTTTTTGGAGCCGAGGCAGTGAAACGCTGAAATGCGATGCTCATTTACTTTGATTACCTTTGATATCGGTGACATTGATTTGAAAGTTTTGCATGTTACCAAGATAAGGCAGCTTAAGCATTACAAATTCCAATACACGTATGGCAGTCACATTAAATGCGCAATGATGGCTAATGATGGCCACGTGTTTTTATGGCAAGTAGTAACGCGCCGAGGCTAGTACGTGGTTTTCACATATTGATCTGAGGCGTTGGTGAGATAAACTTTTCGAATTCTGCTACTCGGATTTGTTATAGGATCAAACGCTTAAAATTAGCTGGGCCTCGATCTAATGACCAGGATTGATTCATGCTTCGTATAAAAACTAGGATTGATTCATGCTTCGACCTTACTTCTTTCGCCCCTCGGGAGAGGAGAGATTCAGAGCCTTCGTGCCAAGTGATGGTAGTGGCCTTAAGGATAGTGGCCATACCAGGTACTGGGTACTCCTTCTTGGCGAATTTGTCTACAAATGTGAAGGAAAAAAGTTAAAAATTGCAAAAATGAATATGAACTTAACAGAAGTAGAGAAGCCTCTTACTATTGGAGGCCATCAATCCAAAGTCAAGAAATTAACGACTTTGGTCAATCAAGTGTTCGAAGATCATTTGTATTTTCAATGACGTCCTACTCAGCCTCGTGAAGTTCGTAATGCGAACAGGAATCTACAAACATAGAGAAAACTGATTAATACGATGAGGTCGGACAAAAATTACAAACTGAAGGACAAGGCACTTACGGGCTTCGTAGTACTGGGTTGGTACGGTAAGGCTGGGACAGTATTCCTCTCAACCAACTGCCACTTACCCTTGACCTAGAATCATGACTCCTTCTATCCCTTGATGGAATAAGGGAGCCCTACTATGAATGGAGCATGAGCCCCCCAATGAGTACCACCCATTGGAATCGTCATTCCCAGTGACCCGAGCCTGAAAAACGGATTGGAAGACATGTAGAGGCATCTCTTCGCCTAAGGAAACTTCATTCCAAAGGAAGTAGCCCCCAACTAACTGGCTCCACCCGTTTGGCAAAATTTGGTTGGGCGACAATATGAAGTTCATCAACACCGCCCTAAAGAAAGGGTGCAGAGGTAGACGTACTCCTACTTTAAGTAGGAATTCACTAAAGGCCACACAACCCAACCTCGAAAAGCAGGCTCGTTCGTAGGCCTCGGGAACTAACATTTCTACGTAGTGGGGAATGCAATATGTTTCCTAAGTTCAGATAATTTGGAAGAAGTTATGGAAGATTGAATTTTTCTAGCCCCCCAATCCACCTCATAATCTATAGGCTCCTAGGTCATGCTATACCAATCTCCCGACTCCCCGGACACTGATTCTTCCCCCAAACCTAGCACCGTAATGGCCAACGACACCTCAGAATCCATTAAAAATAGAAGACAATGATGAAGGAATAGAAATTAATGAAAGGTTGCCGAATCATGTTTTCACGAAGAAGTTACCTAGGAAGAAATGGGACTTAACCCGCCGAAGAAAAAGGAGACGCCGAATTTTTTTTTTTTTTTTTTTTTGAAGATTAAAGCACTTAAGAGTGATTGAGTGATTTTTCAAAGATTAAAACTCTAAAATGGCATAGCTTTTGGTTTTTATACGAAGCGTAAATCAATCCTAGTCATTGGATCGAAGCCTAGTGGATCTGAAGCGTCCAATCCTATAACAAATTCGAGTCGTAGAATTTGAAAAGTTTTTCTCACCGTCGCCTCAGATCAATACGTGAAAACCATGTACTAGCCTTGGCGCATTACTCCTTGCCATAAAAACACACGACCATCGTTGCGCATTTAAATGTGACGACCGTACGTGTATTGGAAGTTGTACTGCTTAAGATGCCCTATCTTGGTAACATGCGAAACTATCAAATCAATGGCTCCGATATCAAGGGTAATCAAAGTAAATGAGCATCGGCATTTCAGCGTTTCATTGCCTCGGCTCCAAAAAGAAATTCAGTTATCTTCAAAGTAAATGAGACTCGGCATTTCAGCGTTTCAGTGCCTTGGCTCCTAAAAGAAATTCAGCTATCTTCAAAGTAAACTAGTATTGGCATTTAGCATTTCACTACCTCGGCTCCAAAAATAAATTCAGCTTAAATGAGCCTCGACATTTCGTAAAGAAACCTTAGCGGTCTCGAGGCTAGTTAATTCTAAATCAAACTATCAATTCCACGCACAATATAAATATCTATGCCTGGACTTGGGAGACTATATATATGGGTCAGAAATTTTAAGGGTTTTAAGGGGAGTATTTCTCTGGCCATTCAAAGTTCACGCATAACATAAATAATCATACATGAATTTGGAGGACTATTGTTATGACTTGTTACTAGCATATGCCATGTGACACACTCCTCTCGAACTAGCTGCCATAGAAGACGAGGCCCAAAATGGTACCTTCCAAGGCCCATCATTTTTTCGAGGCTCCACCCCAAACTAGTGACGACCCACGTGCAAAGATCCTGATTTTATTATAGAAATCTTATTTGAATGATTGATGTGACTTCTGTAAAAAGTGTATTTGTATCTTATCTTATCAATATGATGTAAGAACATTAAATGCTTTAACAACCTAGGAATGTCAACTTGGTGGCTAGGGTATGATGTTTTGGCCGAGGAAATGAGGCCACGTGTAATTTCATCTAAGGGTCACGATTTCATTTGTGACACTATAAATACCCATACCATGTAACAATTGAACACTAATGCAACTTTAAACACTTGGAATAACTTATTTCATTCTCTAATCTACACTCATATAGATCCGTTACTATTATACGACCATGGTTTGGATATCTTGTCGGAACTCAAACAGAAACGTCTCGTGTCTTTGAGCTTCTCACGTCTAATTTCAGAGTAATCTTGACCGTTGATCTGTCTTAACATGTTGGATTTAGCTTGCGCATGCACGAGTGGGTCCGACATCTGTTGGCAGCATTTTTTGAGGTCAACATATTTATTGTTATGACTTGTTACTAGCATCAGCCACGTGGCACACTCCTGCCAAACTAGCTACCATGGAAGACGAGGCCCAAATTGATACCTTCCGATGCCCATCATTTTTCCAAGGCTCCACCCAAACTAGTGATGGCCCACGTGCAAAGATCCTTATTTTATTATAGAAATCTTATTTGAATGATTGATGTGACTTCTGTAAAAAGTGTATTTATATCTTGTCTTATCAATAGGATGTAAGAACATTAAATACTTTGACAAGCTATGAAGGTCAACTTGATGGCTAGTATCTGATGCTTTGGCCGAGGAGATGAGGTCACGTGTAATTTCATCTAAGGGTCATAATTTCATTTGTGACACTATAAATACCTCACCATGTAACAATTGAAGACTAACGCAACTTTAAATATTTGGAGCAACTTATTTGGTTCTTTTACATTGGTTTACAATATTTAATCTGAGTTCTTAGCGATTGATAATTATTGTACAATCGTATCCCGTTATCCCTTCAAAACCCGAACGGAAACATCTCGTTTCGTCGACCTTCTTCCACATTCAATTTCAGAGTAATCTAGACCGTTGATCTGTCTTTACATGTTGAATCTAGCTTACACGAATGGGTCCGGCATCTGTAGGCAGTATTTTTTGAGGTCAACAGATTTGCGCCGTATGTGAGAAACCACACTATAACCACGAACAACCCTGTGGAAAAAGCTTTCTAGGGAAATTGTTTGGGGCATCCCCCTTAAAAAATGAATTGTTCTTGTAAAGGAACAAGAGGAAGCCCCCGGAGTCAAAAAACATTTGAGTTTCAAGCTTAAAGAGAGATGAGCTCAGAAGGTGACGTCTCAGCGTCGACTTCACCACCATCACAAGCGAGGGGGATGAGGATGGCAGCTCAACTCACCAGGGAAATGTCCACCATGGCAGCCAACATAAGTAGCATTACCAACCAAAATTTGGCCCATCCAATTGTCCCTTACGCAGCCCAGGGCCAATATCTGCAAGAACTCGAGGTGCAAAGTCAAAGAGAACGTCTTCTCAAACATGCTAGAGAAGTCACCCCCCTCGAAAGAAAAGTAGAAGTTGACATTTCCTCCAATTATGTATCTGGCCGATCCACCGAGGTCTCCTTCAATATAGAAGATAACTTCACCCTGAAATATGAGCCTGAAGCCAGGCCTCAAAGGTCTGCCAGCGTATTTGACCGAATCAGCCCGACGGTACCGAGGCCCAGACCTCTTCAGCAACCTCTAATGCCTAGGAGCAAGCCTCAGCCCCTACCTCTTGAGATACGGCAATCGGAGGAAAAGCAGGAGTATGCCCCCGGTGTTACCTTGCCTAGAAACAAGCATCAAATGAGGGATGAGGAAGCTAGAAACCAAACAAGCCCTTCTGCTCAACCACTTAGGTATGAGGCAAATGAGGGCTACGATTCTAATGGACCTCAAAGATCTTGTGATTTGGATAATAATGAAAACCTGCCTTTTTCGCGAGAATTGAGGAATGCCCAGGTACCTGGCCACTACGTGATGCCCAAAATATCGAAATATGATGGGAGAGGCGACCCATCTAAACATGTGAATAGATATAAGATGCACATGAGCCTGAGAGGCGCCACCCAGCTGTGAAATGCAGAGCCTTCCACCTAACTCTCAGTGGGGCATCTGAAATTTGGTATAGCAGGCTACTGTTTAGGAGCATTCGGAGCTGGCCAGAATTCAAGAATACCTTCCTAAAGAGATTCGCCGTTAGCAAGGAAGGAGAGGCCCCCATTCAGCACCTCCAAGAAATGAGGCAGCAATATGGTGAAACTTTGAAAAGTTTCATGTCCCATTTTACCGACAAATGGCATATTGTGTTTAGGTTATTGATCGAGAGACCCTATCAGCACTACGAGGAGGCCTTAACATGAACACCTTATTTTGGATAGATGTCCAGAATTAGGAACCAACTACCTATGATGAGTTGCTAGAGATGATGAGGCGAGAAATTATCAACGAAGAGATGATTGATCACAAAAACAGGGCTATTCAAAGTCTCCAGCCACAACAGAGGCAACATAAGAGAGAATCTACTTCCCATTTTATGGATCATCAATGGAACAAGACTGGCAGCGAAATCGTCCCTAACTCAGGACAGGCACTTGCCACGGCTACCTTGAACGTGGTGTCCACATTGGCCTATGAAAACATTGTGCCCGAAACCAATACTCAAAGGACTGAATCTGCACAGCATGCCCCCTAAAAGAGAAGAGGGCAGGGGTAAGGTTCGGTTTGGGACCTAGAGGTAGGCCAAACCCCTCAAATATTGCACATATCATCATTCTTATAGCCATGACACGGTAAACTACAGAGACATTGCCCACCACCCCAAGTGAGTAAGTCTCCGAAACGATCAACGAAATGACTCGCGATAGAGAAATAGGCCCCCGCCTAGGTGTGAGCAAGAGCCTAGGCATGATGAGGTAACTTCTCACCACCGGAACGTCTCTTCCTGACGGCGGAGAGAACGTGAAGAGGAAAGATCAAGAGGCAAACAACGAAGAGACCGTCAAACTCGAACAGATAGTGCTCCCATATATGAGATCGATACGATCTTTGAAGACCCTTATGTTGGTGGAGAAACAAGAAATTCCAAGAAGAATTATACCAAAGAGCCTAAAGGCCTTCCCACTGACCAGTTATATAGTGAACAGCGGTTCTCGAAGCAGTTAAACACCCCCCATCATGTTTACACATAAAGATTCGAAAGGTGTTCACTACCCCTATTGCGATGCCCTTGTCTGAGGGCCGTAGTGGCTCGTAACTGGCTAAAACGGTTGCTGATGGACAATGGGAGCTCCGTCAACATTCTATTCGGAGTCGCATTTGACAAAATAATTTTTGATCATGAGTTAACCCCTATCTACAACCCTTGTATGGCTTCATGGGGGATAACACAATCCTGAGGGGGTAAGATCATACTCGCAGTGGAAATGGGAGAATCACCCTTATCAACATTGAACTTCATGGAATTCTTGATAGTTGATAGTAGGTCCGCTTACCATGGGGTATTGGGGAGGCCAGCGTTAAAGGAACTTGGAGCCGTCACTTCCATCTACCATCTATGCATGAAATTTCCAACTAAACAGGGGATGGTAACGGTGAAATGTGACCAAAGAGGAGCCCGGGAATGCTACTTAATCTCCGTCAGGAAGGTCGAACTTAGGGACATTAACATAATAGCTATTGATATCGACATGAACGCTCCCAACGAGACGTTCATGTTTGATGAAATTGACCCCGCATTATTGAAACCGAGTCCCAAACAGCCCCAATGGAAGCTAGAATGTTTGTCAAAAGTTTGAAGGTTAGTGACCACATAACCCACCTCGATGGAGCTTTTCAAGTATTACGAAAATACCGCATAAGGTTTAACCTTCTCAAGTGTATGTTTGGGGTCGCATAAGGCAAGTTCCTAAGGTACATGGTCAACCAAATAGGGATAGAGGCAAACCCTGAGAAGATATAGGCACTAATTGAGATGAAGTCCACTCAAAAGTCAAAAGAAGTACAAAGTTTAACTAGTCGGGTAGCACCTTTAAGCGGCTTTATGTCGAAGGCAACCGACAAATGTCTCCATTTCTTTAAGATTTTGAAAGGAGGAAAGAAATTCTAATGTACTTAGAAGTGTGAAGAGGCCTTCCAGGAGTTGAAAAGGCACCTGGAGTAGGCCCTCCTCCTCTCGAAGCCCAAGTTAGGAAAAGCACTGCAACTTTACTTAGCTGTCTCCAATGAGGCCATAAGTGTAGTGCTCGTTAGGGAAGAAGGCACAACCCAGCTACCTGTTTATTACATTAGTAAGGCGATGTTAGCACCTGAAACTCGATACCCAGACATGGAGAAGTTAAGTTTGGCCCTAATCACAGGATCGAGAAAGTTGAGGTCCTATTTCCAAGCCCATACGATACATGTGTTGACCAATTTCCCACTCAGGTAAGTATTGCAAAAACCTGATGCCTCGGGAAGATTGTTGAAGTGGGCCATGGAGTTGAACGAGTTTGAAATTCTCTTCAAGGCGAGAATCGCCATCAAGGGCCAACCCCTAACAGACTTCGTGGCATAATTCGCCGATATCCCCGAGGTGGACCAGACCATGGGGCCTATCGAGCCCCCCACATGGAACCTATTTGTGGACGGCTCGATTAGAGAAGCAGGCTCGGGCGCATGTATTGTACTAGTGAGCCCCGAAGGTCATAAGTTGAGATGCGCCGTGCGATTCGGATTTAAGGCCACCAATAATGCGACCGAGTATGAGGCAAGAAAATGCAAGTGAAGAGGTTACTCATCAACAGTGACTCCCAACTCATTGCTGGACAAGTTAATGGCAACTTTGTAGCCAGGAATAAGGTCATGTCTGCCTACCTTAAGCTAGTAATAAGCCTGCTCCCCTCCTTTGAAAATTTTGAACTGACCCAAATCCTATGAAGTGAAAATGCCCACGCCAATGCTTTATCTAAGTTGGCTAGTAGCAAGGATTCTGAGTTACTGACGGTGGTACCGATTGAGCACCTCCCAAAGCCATCTACCTCTACGGAAGAAGTGATGTGGGTAGATGGAACCCCAACCCGGATGCAACCCCTTATGGTCTATCTTAGATATCAGACTCTGCCGGACAATAAAGAAAAGGCCTACAAATTAAGGAAGAGATTCACACATTTTGTGCTAGTGGACGATATTCTCTATAAATGTGGATTTTCTTCTCCTTTTCTTCGGTGTGTAGGAAGGGAGGAAGCCACCTATGTACTATGCAAGAACCACGAAGAAGTTTGTGGCAACCACTCGGGAAGACTTGCCTTAGCAAAGAAAATACTAAGGCAAGGGTACTATTGGCCCACCTTGAAAAATGAAGCCATCCAATTTGCTCGAAAATGAGACAAATTGTCGAGCCCTTGGCCATTTAGCAAGTGGGGCATGGATCTCATTGGCCCTTTTTTCAAGGGCAGAGAAAGTGCTAATTTCGTAATTGTTGCAATCAATTACTTCACAAAGTGGGTAGAAGACTAACCTCTAGCAAAGATAACGGAGGCCAACACCTCTAAGTTTCTATGGAAAAATATCATATGTCGGTTTGGAATTCCCCATTCGATCGTCTCGAATAATGGAAAGCAGTTTGATAACAAAAAGGTAAGAGACCTCTGTGAAGAGATGGGAATTAGGAAGCATTTTTCCACCCCTCATCATCCCCAGGCTAATGGGCAAGTCAAGACTGTGAATAAAGCTATAAAACACACTTTGAAGAAGAAGCTTGACATGACCAAGGAAGCGTGGGTGGATGAGTTGTCACAGGTGTTGTGGGCCATCCAAACCACAAACAGGACCCCAATTAGCGAGACTCCTTTCTCAATGACTTACAATGCCGAGGCTCTGAGCTCGATAGAGGTGGGACTACCTTCCCCTCGAAGGTTACACTTCAGCGAGATATCAAATGACGAGCTCAGAAGGTGTGGGCTCGATTTTCTTGAAGAAAGAAGGGATGACTCCCAGTTGAGATTGGTAGCATATCAAAGGAAGATGGCTCGGTATTATAATGCTAAAGTAAAGAAGAGGTCATTCCGGATAAATGACTTGGTGCTTCGGAGAGTGTTCTTGTCTTCCAAGGAACCAGAAGTAGGCACATTAGGAACAAATTGGGAGGAGCCCTACTACATTGAAAGGGAGATCCGACCTGGTACCTTCTGGATGAAAGATATTGATGGAAAGGTTCTGTTAACATATAGTTGACTTCATCCTTGATGTTTTGATCATAATAAACAAGATTAAATATTGATTCTAATGATTGATTTTGAGTGATGATAGTTTAATATTAAAATCAATCAAGCATGCTTTATATATCTAACTTGAAATGAAGATCAATGTGAAAGCTAAACATTCAAGTCAAATCATTCGAAATAAGTCTTAAAAGATAAAACGCCAAGAAAAGATCAAGGTCAAAGAAAGAAAATNAAATCAATCAAGCATGCTTTATATATCGAACATGAAATGAAGATCAATGTGAAAACTAAGCATTCGAGTCGAATAATTTGAAACGAGGCTTAAAAGATAAAACGTCAAAAAAAGATCAAGGTCAAAGAAAGAGAATGCATCAAAGAAAAATAAAGGCAAGAAAGAAGATCAAAGACTTGACTTTCTAGATCATATGTAAAGGTATAACATTTTGATTTTTAGTGATGAATGAAAATAGCTCAAAAATTATTTTGTGCACGAAAAATTATTTTCACTACCACTTGCATAAAATGTTTTGATCAAAGTAAAATTGATTTTCAAAATGATGTTAGAACTTATATCATAATTTTATTCAAAAAAAGTCAACAGTCAAAGTCAACGATCTACTGAACGTCCGACAATGATCAAATTTTCAGACCGTTCTGACTTTCGACACCCAACGACTATATTGGTCGTCCGGCAGGGATCATCCGGTAAGGCAGAATTTTACCATTTTGATTCCTATAAATACCAATTCTTTTTCATTCATCAAATATAACTTCAAGAGAGCTTTCTAGTAAAATATCTTCTCTGAACCTACATCTTTATATTCATTTCATCTATTTCATTATAACAAAAACTTTGATTGTTGAATCAAATTTCTTGAATTATTTCTTTTATCAAAGTTTTTCATTTCTCTTTGTGTT
>CAIGRN010183681.1:0-18506 GCA_903798345.1 Fraxinus anomala | reverse complement strand
CCCAATCTTTCAGATTTGAGTTTAACTTTGAGTTTAAGATCATTGCAAAGAGCAAGTCCTTCTTTATTGATAAAACCAATAATTTCACCAAAAGTAAGATTTTGATAATGAATAATATCATTATTTTGAAGTTTGATAAAATTTCTCACTTTTTCAGCAAAAAGTTTAAGAAGTCTAGAAATAAATATTTCTTTCCAAAATTCATTATTACAGTCTTCTCTAAGCATAACTCCGTTAAGGAAAATATCCTTATACCATCTAAAGTCATGCAGTTGAAGACATGTAATATTCATAAAAATTTCAGATGATCTATCTGAGAGAATAGTAGGAGTTCCAATAAAATATTTGATAATCGAATAAACAAGAGTAGCGAAACTATCGCTAACAACTGTATTGTTTTCTATTTTTGTAGCTTGAAGAATTTCTTGTTTGTTATTATCTGAAAGATAATTACTCCACCATCCTTTTAATTGACCAGTAAAGCCAATTACAAGATTAGTACAAGCAGTACTTCCATCAAGATTTTTGCTTGTATAAGTAGAGAAACAAAAAGATATTTTTTCTGAAGTTTGAATAATTTGAAATTCAGCATGCCGTCAATATTCCATTCAAAAGCATACTTTTAGTTAAAACTAGGGAGGAAAGAGGATAAAAGTTGTGCATATTAGTAAAAAAAATTCTTGTTCACGTGTCTTCTATGAGACCGTCTTCAGTAATTACTTTTATATGAAGAACATATTAATGTTTTTACTAAAACCAGAAGTATTGCAGGTGTCAATTATTCTTTTTATTTTTTTTCTTAGCATGATAATAATTTATCAGAATTAGATTTTTACTTAGAAGTAATATTTAAGGTTAAAAACTAAAATCGATAAAAAAAATTGAGAGAGAAACATAGTGAAAATTAATTAAAGTGGAACTGCAGTTGCTGGACTATAATTGCTCGATGGAAGATTTTGGTTGTCGAAAGAAAGAACCAAATGGAGAAGAGGAGAAAGACATTTAATATTACTTTAAGTTTACATATCTTCATGTCTTCTGGAAAATATGTGTCCTGTGATTAACTAGGAGTCGGAGGGATGACATTATGGTTTCTAGCTGGCCTAGAAGGAGGTGCCGTTGTACTTATACTCATTCCTACATTTGTGTCCAATATATGATTTTTATGGACTTCAAAATGGGTTAAAACTTTCCCTAAATACATTCGGCAGTGCTGTGGCGCCTTCAGGTGAAAATCTACACTGCACTTCACTTTTTTTCAATATTTTTATCATAACTTTCTCTCCTGATATCTGATTGAGACGATTCAAATTGGATTGTAAAGATAACTCAAAAGGCTAAAACTTTACTACAAGTAACGTTTTTCCAATTCTAATGTTTACTAGGTCGAAAATAAGTCTCAATTTCGGCTAAAAATCTGGAACATACTTGTATGGTTGAAAATTGATTTGTGTCCATATTTTGATCATATTCCACTCATTTTTTTTAAATTTTTAATTGCATCCAATTGACCTCTAGCATTCTCAAATCTTCATCGTGAAGTCCGACATAACTTTTAAGTAATTACACTTTAACCCCCAAACTTTGGATCTTATCCTTTTTCGCCAATGTTCAATTGTTTCTTTCAATTCCACTTCCTTTCATCAATTTTCACTTAATAAACAAACTATACAATAAATGAGGCTATACTTGTTTAAATAATTATTAAATGTCTATATTTTAGGTCCAAATAAGTGTATAAAATACATTTATCTAACGTCCCCAAACTTAAAAATTTGTTTGTCCTCAAATAAGACCATAACCTAACTTAACAAATACACAAATAAATACACAAACATGCAAAATGTTTGGTTAATTTATGAGTTGTTTCAATTTCCGACCCTCGATGGTCAAATTTTACTTTCATCACTCGTAAGATTCACATACCCCCAAACTTATTCTTTTTAACTCTTTTTCCGGTGTGTGATTTAAATCTGAATCTTCATACCAACTCATCATCCTCTTTAGTTTAGATGAATTGCACTAAGTACAAGTCGATATTTTAACAAATAAGGATTCTTTAAATTTTGATTACTTCAATCTCCATTACTCAACTAGGCTAACAATCTCTTATCAAAGATCTAACTTTATCAAATAAGTGTTTGGAACTTAATCAAGATATGTAGTATGTAAATACATAATTAGTATTATTATTTTATCTTATGTGTAGACTTCTTTGCATTAAACTTTCTAAATGACCATTGTAACGAGTTTTAGACCGATGACTCTGTCAGGTGAACATAGGGAACTAGGTTTTTAGTTATCCTTATATGTTTAATCACTCGAGTCATAAATAGTACGAAGAGATGTTTCACAGTCATATAACTCTTTGTTTTGCCATGATTAGTGCAATGCCCCTTATTGAACGCTCGTTCTAAAAAATCATCTCCTAACTTAAGATTTTCACATAATTTTCATCATATTGACATTAGACAATTCATACAAGAATTTATACACAAAAAATCCTCATTCATATCCATATCTCCCTATAACAGTAAAATCACCCAAAAACTAATCTAAATTTGGTTGAGGAATATATATTGTAGTAATTTTTGGGTTTAGCATCTAAATTCTACTATTTCAACCTATTAAGCATATGAATCAACACATTACTTTATAATGCTAAACTTAATTCATGTGCACAAATAGTATCAAGTTTTATATGGATAAGAATCAATTAATCTAAATTTCTAACATATTTACAGTTAACAAATTAATACATAATTTAAAATATATTTGCCGGCAAGACTACCTAACTCACACAAGCACACAATAAACAAGAAAATCTTTTTGTTTTATTTTTAATTTTTTTAAAATTTCAATTATTTTTTTGTGTTTTAATAAAGTAACAAACACAGAATCATACACACAAAACTAAAAGCTCAATATTTTTTCACCCCCAAATTTAAAGTAGATATTGTCCTCAATGTCTTAAAGTTTAGTATAGCACATTTATGGGTGGAGAAGAAAGAAAGAATGTACTCCTCAAAGTTTTAGTCTAATACTTGAGACGGCTTGTGGGTTGGTTAATTTTATTTTTTTTTCTAAGCTACCTCATGTTTGATATCTATGTACTTTTGCCAAGAAACAGTTTAAAAGCAATACTGTGGCGTATATGATAATCAGATTTTTTTTACGTCTCTGGAGCTTTGAAAAATGTGTCACATATCTTTCCTATTGTTTTTGACTCAAATATATGATTTTCTTTTAATAGGCTAAATAAAGATATGACGATCCTCTTATTGAAACAGAAACATGCATAAAACTAATGTACTTTAACAGATTGTATGCAATGCAAATACAGAAAGTATAATTAAGAAATTGGGTTGTCTTTCAATAAACGCTTAATTTAAAGTCTTTAGCTAGATTTTTGCACAATTGCTTCATGGCACTTTGAATATGGTTTTGGAGGTCTTGCTTAAGTTGTTTAATTTGACTTTGTTCCATATTTTACACGTCCTTCAAAATCGTACTTTGCCCTTTTAAATACGGTAAACTTGCCTAAATACCCAGTTCAAACTCAATTAATAATATTTCAATTTTCTCATCGACTTTAATCACAAAATCAATGAAGTTTGAGGTTTGCGTGCTAATCTCATCATCTTTTAATGCCACTAATTCAATTTGCTCATTCGTGATTAATTTATTCGTTTCTACATATTCTTCTTATTTAGTTAGTTCCCCAAGTTGAATAATGAAAAGATCCCCCATTGGCATATTATTTGGCTCATTTGAAATTACTTGATCTTCATTCCTTTTATATTTTTGCATGATGATGTCTCCTGTAACTATTTCATCATCATCATCATCTTGTTTTTCACATGGATTATCGAAGATAGCCTTTCTTACTTCCTCTGAAGTTGCCAATAACAAGCAATTTTTAGTATAATGCAATGCACCACAATATTCAAAGGTCGGTCTAATATCCCCATAAATAGAAAAATTGATATCAAATCCTTTTGAAATTCATCCTTATCAAATACAATATGTTGATCGTATCCCCACGTTTTAAACTAAAAAGGAATTCTCCAAAGAGAATGACACTTTCATTTAAGTCGAGATCAATCATTGTAAATTTTTGACCTCTTACTTCTTTTAATTCCCCGTCAATGGAGTAAAGAAAAACAAGTAGATCAATTGAATAAATAAAAAGAAAAAAATCAAACAAAAGCAAGAAATAATTAAAACCAATATTAAATAAAAATAGTTCCCGACAGCGATGCCAAAAAACTTGTGTCGATTTTTATATCTCGCAAGTACGGATCATAATAAGTAATATAGTGGACCAATGAGTATGAATATCGTTCCCACGAGAACTACTATATAACAATTGGTTAAATTATTCCTAATTTTAGTTTGATCGAAAACAAATAATAAAGTTTGTGATTGTTGTTTAAATTATTCTAACTAAACTAAATTAATCTAACATACACAATTTATCGAATTTGAGTTTTAAAAGTATGGATGTGAATGCTAGGATTTACAATTTTACTTATGAATTCCTTTTAATTCGCCAATCAATATTAATTACTATTGTAGTGTTTGGTCGAGTTCTTCTAAAGTATTCAGCTTACCCTTCTCGAGTTTTCATTAAATATATTTAACTGATTCAATTTCATATATATGTGTGAATCAATCTTAATTAAATGAGGTAATAGTTTTAATAATTCATCTAATGACCACAATAATTAGTATAGGTATCACTACATGTTATACTAAATTATCGAATTTTACTGTATGATCTAAATCTAATACAAACCCCTTGATTTGTAGTAGATTCACAAATTATTAAATAATTGGCCAAAAAATTCAAAATATTAAATTCATGAATAAAATCAACACGTATGCATTTAAAGAACTAAAATCTTGAAAAAGAAATTAAGTGTCACACATAGATTACATTGTTCTCCCTACCTATGAATTTAACTACTCATAATAATGAAAGAAAAACAAAAAATATAGAGTTCATAGCAAGGCTTTGAAATCTTGATGATGGAAAAATTGAATCTTGTACCAAGAATCTTTTTCTACCTTAAAAATCTTCAAACCCTAACTTTTATTCTTTGATCTTAATGATCATGTGTTTTTTTCCCCCAAATTGTGTGGAACTTTCCCAAAAGTGCCAACAACTTATATTTATAATCTCTACGTTTGTGTCGAATATAGGATTTTATGGATTTCAAAACGAGTCAAAACTCCCCTAAATACATCCATGCGGCACCTTGGTTCCGCGACTCTGTATTGCACAAATTGGTGGCGCCTTTCGGGTGAAAATTTGCACTGCTTTTTTTTTTCCAGTATTTTTATTATAATTTTTCTCTCGATATTCGATTGAGCCAATTTAAATTGGGTTGCATAGATAACTCAAAGTGCTACAACTTTTTTAGAAATAACGTTTTTCCAATTCGAACGTTTATTAGGTCAAAAAATTCTCTCAATCTCGGACTAAAAATCTGAAACATACTTGTGCGGTTGAAAATTGATTTGTGTTTATATTTTAATCATATTTCACTCCCTTTTGACTTTTAATTGCATCCAATTGACCCATAACATTCTCGAATCTTCATCGTGAGGTTCGACATAACTTTTAAGTATTACACTTTAATCCCCAAACTTTGGATCTTTCCCTTTTGCGCCAATGTTCGCTTCTTTATTTCAATTCAGTTTATTTTATCGAGTTTCACCTAATAAACGAAATATACAATAAATTAAGTTATAATTATTCAAATGAACTATTAAATGTCTATATTTTTAGGTCCAAATAAGTGTATAAAATACACTTATCACTTAGTGATCAAGACCCTAAGGATTTTTCATTTGCTTGTTAGTGTCATGAAAAATGTTGTGCTTATTCGTTCATTCATTTTAAAATCAATAACCAGCTGTGTGTGTATATATATATTTTTTTAAAATTATGGGTACTTTAGTTCTGGGCAGTAAAAGCGATAATTGGATCAAAATTGACCGGTCTCGATTTTGGTTTGGTACGATTCTAACTCAGTCTAGCCAATTTTTGTTGTCAAAATTAATTACTTGTATAATCAAAAGAAAAAAAAAACATGGAAATTAATTACTTCTTCCAAAGTCGATATTGCACCATACCAACCCTGTAAATCGAACCAAAGTGTTGACAGCACATATTAAAATACTCGGATGGAATTTTATTTCAGCAAAATAGAAGGATTAAAATATTTTATAAAATAGGAGAAAATTTAGAAATCAATTTATCTTAAATTGATTTGTGTAAGGAAATTTTATTTCCAGTGATTGGGTGCACCATTTAGTACGGATCACCTAAGCCCTTAAATCACATTACTTCAAATTGTGAGGTCCAGATTGCATCCTTCCGTGATGATCCATGGCTCTTCACTGTACATCCGCTGCATAGGAACGGGCACTTCTAGTCACCACACCTCTCTAGCCATGCAGATGCCACGCGCTACATTGTTACTGCCATGCTGATGCCAACCCACCGTCATAAAAGTCCAAAACTTGACCCATTTTCCTTATGTAAATAATGTGTTATTTTTTTTTGGTACGCGATTAGATAGTTTTTGTGAAGAAAAATTACAAAGTCTTGCTTACTATTTTTTTTTTTTTTGATGAGGTGTTTGAGTTTCGGCCGACTAATTCTGAAGAGTGACGGCCTTCCCCCCAGTTCGCCACTCGGGTATTGCATACTTATTTTTTTTTCTATTATTTTTCCTAAAATAGGAGTTTGAGCGAGTGAAGTTCTATATGATATTGTGCATATTTATCATACAAGAAAGTTTTTGATAGTCCATAATTTTTTCATAATATTCTTACATATTTTTCTTGTCTACTATTTTTCTCTGAACAAAAATCCTATTCACATATATAAAAAATTGATCTCAATTCCGAACATAATGATACACGAGACTATGATTCTATCGACGACTATTTCAATATAGTTTATAAAATTACGATTATATGATCGATAACAAATGAAGAGGATTTCTTTGTTCTCTCCGTCGCTATTTTGCATAAATAGTGGAAACTGCTATGAGCTCAAATACGGTAAAATCTTCTCATTTTTCGCATTGAACTTTGGCCTTAAGCCGAACAACGTTGTTACTATTTTTCATGCTTTCTTTTCAATATTTTTAACCAATACTATATTAGTACATTTTCCGTCTCTATTTTAACACGTTCGTGGGTGATAATTGTTAACTTTTTTGAAGTAATTAAGCATTCCGAAAAAATTATTACTAACATTTTTATTGGGAGAGTAGTTATTGTGAATAGATTGTTTATTTTTTTTTAAACAAACGAAGCATAAAATTTATTCAACGAAAGAAAACCATGCAGAAGATTATTCATGGGCAGGATTATCAGGCCTGTGCCGGCGGCAACGGTGGGCTTCTGATGGACGGCCCAGATGGAGGAACTATGTCCCCTTTTGGTAGCATCGGAAATACTGGCAACGGCGGTCTTCCGATGGACGGCCCAGATGGAGGAACTATGTCCCCTTTTGGTAGCATCGGAAACACTGGCAACGGCGGTCTTCCGATGGACGGCCCAGATGGAGGAACTATGTCCCCTTTTGGTAGCATCGGAAACACTGGCAACGGAGGTCTTCCGATGGACGGCCCAGATGGAGGAACTATGTCCCCTTTCGGTAGCATCGGAAACACTGGCAACGGCGGTCTTCCGATGGACGGCCCAGATGGAGGAACTATGTCCCCTTTAGGTAACATCGGAAATACTCTTCGGTAGTAAACTGTGGAGTACCGTGGCCAAAATTTTGTCTCCTCCACCACTGGTCTGCTACTGGCAAACCCTAAAATCAGTGCAAGAAAAAGAACTGTACATAGCAATTTTCGGGCAATCATTTTTCTTCTTCAAATTTTCTTTATTCGGGTTGGTATTTATTTATTTTTTCTCTGCATCCCTTAATATATATATAGCGATACTGTAATATTAATAAAATTTATTTATTTAGCTATAATTGAATTTTCATTAATTAAATATTAATTCCTTACTCTTAATAGAAGATCTGCTTCGCTAGCTGTTTTTTCTTTATACATGTAGGGAATGGATGAGGAAGGAATTAATGATTAATCGAAATTAAGGAAAAAAAAAAATTCTAGTAACTCTCAAAGTATTAAATTCAGTACTCTCTGACATTATTGAATAGACACGTGTATTATTTATTCATATCTAGAAATTAATTTGTGATCGTTTATTTAATAAATGGAGTCAATTCACTAGTGACATGGAGTACCGAGTACTCCATATGCTCTGATAATACTAATTTTTTTTCCAAAATAACGTATACCTAAGATGCAGTTGGCAATGAAATGAAATTAATAATATTTCATTAAAAAGGGAAATTAATATTTTCCAACAATTATTAATGCAATATCTAAAATTCTTAGTCATTGCATAATTTAATTGTGTTAATTTCTTTGGACTCTTAAATAAAGTTTCTTATTTCATAAATTCATTTTATCTTTGAAGTTTAAAGAAAGTTTCTGATTTCAAAAATTCATTTTATCTTTGAAGTTTAAAGAAAGTTATTTACTTAATAATTAAATTGAAAAAAAAATAATGCTCTTTTTGTTTAACCTTTTGTTTTTTAAAAAAATTAATAAATTGATATAAAATACGTTTCTTGTTGAAGAAAGTGAAATTGCATTAACTTTTTCCTCGAGCTCGTATGTCTCAAAAACTCTATTATTTATAAAAAATATCTTATACACTATAGAGAGCGTTTTTAAATTTAAAGAGTTAAAATTTTTACGCACACCAACCATACTCTTTATTTTGGCTCTTTATTTTACTTTTCTCAAAAAATATTTATTGATTTCTCCTTATATTTTGTTTAATATAATTTTTTATACGTCAATGGTCAATCAATTTAAATACGGTTTGATTAATTTAAAAAGTAGTTTATTCAAATTTGTGATTTATTAAATGCCAAACTCACTCTATATTTTAAAAAGTTAAAATATAGAATCTATTGAAGTTTATTTTTAAACATTAGCTCTTTAAAATAAAGAATATTTTGTATTTAGAAAGTCTCTTGAAAAAGTTCTAGCTAGCCAAATTTACAAAAGTGATCACTAGTTCATCCTTTGATGTATTTGAACAATATGTTTCACGAGACTTGTTAGAATTATAAACTGTACAAATATTCAGCCTCTATATTTCACAAAAAACCACAATATAGAGATTTATAAATATTACTTTATCTAATTTGACTTACAAAACATGACAAAAAAATGATTATAATATAAATATTTAGGATATTACATTTTGTTTTTGTTTATTTTCCGTTCAAGCCGAAAACATGGATATTAATGTTGATATCAACCTCTTAGGACTTGTGTTGTTTCTCAAAAAATAGAGTATCTGGGTTTGCCATAAATAAAACCAAACAAATGATTAGTGAAATAGAAATTAAAGTTGTATCTTAGGAAAATTGTCACTCAAAAAAGTAGTTTTGATGTGATCCAAGGAAGGCAACAAATATTGAGGGTTCAATGAATGTTGAGAAGAGGATAAGGGCAAATTCGAGATCAAAGAGTCATTGAAGTCATGAAATCACTCGTTCAAGTTATGGAGTCCAACAGTGTGAAGTAAACAAGTCAAAGACCAAGTTCTATGTTGGACATGGAAGCGAAAACAAGTTGGAATGCTTTGGAATCAAGAACTCAAAACTTGGAGGCAAGACGGACTGTTATGCGACATCATAATACAAAATTGGGTACGGCCGCATGCCTTTATATCGAATTAAAATTGAAGATTGTCAATTGACCTATGCGATCGCATGTAGGAAGCCTATGCGACCGCATAGTGCAATTCTGGACGCGCATTTTTCAAATTTCGCATAATTTTCTATTTTAATTAAAACTCTATTTTGTAATATATTTTATTATTTTTAGAGTTTAATTTCATTTTTAACTAGGTTTTATGGGTTTCCTACAAATATGACTCATTATATTTATTGTAAAACACACAATTTGAGAGATATTATTGTAAGATATATTGCTTTCTTCTCGTTCTTTATTAAATTAATATTGAACTTATCAAAATTATTTTTTGTGGCGTTCAAAAAATCGAGTGAGATTCTTGAATCTTGTAATCATGGGGTCAACATATTGTCGGCGATTGTATTGGTTCCGTGATTCAATATTTTTGAATTAATCTTAAACGTTGATTTCTTGACTTTCTAGGATTGAATCAATCTTGTGTTAGTTTCGTAGCTAATATTGATACGTGTGGTTGCATCAGTTGGTATCATAGCAAGGCTCCAAAAATCAAAATTATATCCTACTTATTTTTTCCTTTTTGTTGGAGTCTTTTGTTCTTCATTTTGCGTGTTCTTCATTTTTTTTTTTTTTGAGTTTCCAATCTAAAAAAAAAATTCAAAACTTGTTTGTATACTAATTTAGCATCGAAATAATTTTTTGTTTATTTTGCTGGTATTTAGTTGAATATATGAACAAATAAAAAAGAAAATTTGAAAAAAAAAACTTTTGCCAGCAACATATAATTTCATTTTTTTGGAGTAAAAAAAAAAAAATCTCAATTATAATGTGTCCAATTCAAATTCAAGAAAACACCTTGAATATTTCCTTAGTGTCCATACAAAGTGTCAATTCCTACTTTTTGAGTCATTCTAGAGTCAATTTTTCTTACTCAAATTTTTGTTTGAAACTCTATAAGGATTAATTTTGATTGAGATCAAATTAATTCTTTGAACTACTTGCAAGAAAGCATTGAGTGGAAAAATGCAAGAGTGGTGAAACTAATAGAGGGAAAACGCCAATTTGAATGATACACGAGCACATACACGTGATGCAAAGATTAAATTAGAATTAGGATATCGAATACAGATGATTCTACTTCAAGCAGGAATAATAGTCAAGTTAACATGTAGGCTGAGGTTGTACGACGGTTCGAAAGGTTGTTTGAGGATTAAGAGACAGATTGGATCAGTAAGACACATTACTTGCTAACTTACGTCGGAAACAATCTAGAGATATTCCTAGTGCAAGGAAGGCGGGATCATCGAGCGGATTTTGCTGGTGAATGGAAAGCGGATAGTGACATTAATGAGGATGCATTGGTGAATGTCGAGTTAAGAAGAATGAGAGATAGATGAGTTAGACTTGAAATAAGTGGTAGAGATTTTGTTGGAGATGATGTTGATAGAAGTATGAGCAACATCAAAATGACAATTTCTTCATTCAAAAGAAGGAGTGATTCGGAGGCATACTTGGAGTGGGAAAAGAAAGTAAAATTGATATTTGATTGCCACAACTACTCGGAGGAAAAGAAGGTAAAGATTGCGGTGCTTGAATTTACCAATTATGTCATCATTTGATAGGATCAAGTAGTAACATCCAGGAGGAGGAATCGTGAGAGACCTATTAATACATGGGAAGAATTGAAAGCTATCATAAGGAAGATGTTTGTGCCTAATCATTATTATAGGGAGTTTCATAAAAAAATTAAAAAGCATCTACCAAGGATCTAGGAGTGTTGATGATTATCACAAGGAGATGGAGATTGCTATGATTCGAGCGAATGTTGATGAGGATAGGGAGGCCACGATGGCCCAATTTTTGAATGGTTTGAATAGGGATATAGCTAATGGGGTGGGGTTGCAATATTATGTGGAGTTGGAAGGTATGCTACATGTAGTTATGAAGGTGGAAATGCAATTGAAGAGGAAGGAGACAGCTAGATATACGTTGGGTTTTTCGAGTTCTAACTCTTTTTGGAAATCGAAGTAGGATGATAATAGAGGTGATGGGGCTGTTTCGAGTAGTAAGACTGAACCACCAAGGAGAAATGAGGAAGTTGTTAGTAAAATTACACCCAAAACGAATTCCCAACCTTGTAAGACACGAGATATCAAATGCTTTACATGTTTGGGATCGGGACACATTGCTTCTCAATGTCCAAACAAAATGGTAATGATCTTGCGTGACAATGAAGAAGTGGTGAGTGATAGTGATGGTGATGATGTGCCCACGTTAGAGGATGCTAATGAAGGAGATGGAATAAAGTACCCACTAGGAGGTGAGTTACTTATGGTGATGCGTGCTCTCGATACACAAATTAAATTGGATGATGTGGAGCAGCAACGGGAGAACATCTTTTATACTATATGCTATGTCAAAAATAAGGTATGTAGTTTAATTATTGATGGGGTAGTTGTACTAATATTGCTAGTATTACACTTATGGAGAAATTAGGATTGACTATGATAAAACATTTTTAACCTTATAAATTGTAGCGGTTAAATGAATGTGGAGAGGTTAAGGTGAATAGGAGAGTTTTTGTGAATTCCTCAATTTTTAGGTATAGTGATGAAGTGATATGTGATGTGGTTCCTATGCATGCTTGACACATTTTGTTGGGAAGGTCGTGACAGTATGATAGGAAGGTTAAACATGATGAATTCAAGTATATGTATAACTTTGTAAAAGATGGGAGAGTTGTTACTCTTGTACCATTAACACCACAATAGGTCTATAAGGACCAATTGAGCTTGAGAGATGGGGAAGAAAAGAAAAAACAAAGAAAGGCAAAAGGAGAGTAGGAGAGAAAATAGTGAGGTGGCTAATTGTGAGAAAAAAAAGTAGAGCCACAAGAGAAAAAAAAAGTCTATTGAGATGAGAGAAAAATCAAAAGTGAGTTTCTATGTAAAAAAATGTTAGATTGAGAGGGATTTAGTGAGAACTAACAAACCCCTCCCCAATTTAGATATTTCTTTATTACAGAAACTCAAAAACTCGTTGCATGAAGACTTATTCAGTGGGATACCACCCATTGAGTATCTAAGTGATTCAAAGCAAGTGGAGAATTTAATGAGTATTGAAGGAGAAGCATTCCACTATGGCAAGGTAAATAATCAATACTCCATACATAGATTAGATGGTGGTCTAGCATGTAGTAATATTTTCTCACACAGGGCATGCACTTTTATACATATTAATGCATATAATATTTCTATGAGAGTAATAAGTTATTTGTTATATGCATTCATAGGTAAACAATTACTAGTTAATGATATTTTAATATGTTGCAAGAAATTAATTGAGCATGCTAGACAATTGGGATGCATTGTTGGTGATTTGNAATTTAGTATCTTCTACTACTTCTCTTACACGTTTTGATATGGTTTATGGTTTAAATGCGTTAACTTTGTTTGGTTTAATTCATTTACTTATTAATGTAAGTGGTGGCTTAAATGAAAAGCAGTGGATTAAATTATATGCATCTCAAAGTAGCAAAAGATCATCACCCTCACGGTATTCGTCATGTCCTACTATTGCACGATCCTCTTCTCGCTCGGTTGTCCCCCCCATCACAACCTAATTCAATACCCTCCGCAACATTTTTGTCGAATAGCATATCGTCTTCACTAGACCATATGTCATTATCGGAATCATTGAAATCAGTGTCATCCTCCGTATCTATCACATCAATAAGAAATTGAAAACGATTAGCAAAAAAGAGATTGAAAATGATCATAATAAGTTTCTTATTGAAAATCACAGAAGCCACAATGCATTATCCAAACATTCTGACTGAAGAATTCCGAGTTGACTATTGGATTACCATTTAACAAAACTACATATGATTCTCAACTTCATAATTAGAGGCAGGGATAAAAAATATAATTACAAAAGCGCAAAACAAAATAAAATCATTTTCTTGATAAAAGTTCATTTACATGGACAGCAGAGTAACAAAAATCTTATAATCAAGAACAGCCATAAAGATTTCGAATGATCCAAAAATCTCATTTCTCTAATTTTTAACAGAATGTAAAGGGGATTTTATGATTTAAAATTTTTTTAAAAAAAGGATAAATCAAGAAATAAAGAAAAGAGGAAAACGAGGAAACCAAAACAAATTGTAGGATATACCTAGAAGTGGTCCCTCCAGGTGCTATTCCTGAAATCCCCAAAATTCGTGATCAGTTGTGGCATTCGACGGTAGTGGAGGCTCGGTTTCGGGAAGGGTTAGGGTTTGGACACTGCTATGTGTTCGACCACTTTGGTGAGATTACGAAATGAATTGCAATTTTATTGTTCAAAATGGTGAGGTGTGTTTGAATTTACTTATGTGGGAAGCCATTTTTCTATTGGACTTGTTTAACGGCCACATGTAAAAATCGACATCCATGTAGGCACTTTGATGAGACGGAAGTTAGACGGTGAGCGACGGAGTGCAACTTAACAAAGTTCAGTGAGTAATCAGGTGCAAAGTAAAGTAGAGTGAGTAAAACGTGACGTTATTTAAAGTTTGGTGTGTGTTCAAACATTTAACTCCCATTTGGGGGGATATTAGCCCTTGACAACGTTTGTAAATAGTTGTTATTTCCAACATCTAATAAGAATCTCTGAAAAGAAACTAAGTTCACTTTCCTAAATCCTCTTCAGTTTGACAAATTCCATAACTGCTCAAACTAATCACCAAATTTGTTGAAATGGGTTCTCGTGCCCGGTTTTTAATTTTGAAGAAACCCAATTTGTGTTTTGAGGTTTGATGAAACATACAACAATTTGAGATTTTCTATGGGTTTTCAAAGATAGAAAAGAACGGGAATTTACGGGACTCAATGAGAAGGGTGGGGGGTGGGTGCGTTGGGAAGAGGTTGAAAAAAATGATGAATAGTTCTCTCTCTCTCTCTCTCTCTTTATTTTTTTTATTTTTTAAATAATAAAGTTTTGGGGAAGAAGATAAAGTAGGGTGTGGTGGAAAATAAAATTTTTAAGATTTGAGATTGTGGATGGTACATAAAAAAAAAAAAAATTTGAGTATAATTTGTAAAAGATTAAAAAGTTTAGATACTAAAATTGAAAATATTACTTTTTAATTTTAACATTTTTACTTTTTTAATGAAAAATTTGACGGTATGGAGATTTTTCGCACAAAATATTTTAAATATGAGAATTTTCTGCCATTTTTAATAGAAAAGGAAATATATCGCAAATGAAAATAATTCTGGAGGGACTTTATGCTATTAATCCTTTTTGAAAAGTCCATCACAACCTTTAAAATCGGACTTGTCAACTTTAAATTCCATTTGTGTTTCATCCTTTTCACATAATTCTAGTTAGCATTAAATTTTCATTGAGTGAGATGCACAAGTTAAAATACCTTGAACAATTTTTATTTTATTATTATTGTTGTTATTTTGTGTTTTGCTATATTTTTATATTTATGTGCTTGGAAAACTACGAGTTTCATTTATTTTCTCAAAATTTTCAAATATTTGGAATTAACATAATCAAAGCTTGATTTGTTTGTATAAAATATTATTAATTCTTTTTTTTTTTCTTTGTATTTTTTATCTATGGATAACACAAAGTTAATTGCTTTTATAATTTTTAACAAAGTTTTTAAACAAAATATGTAACTTTATTGTTTTCTTTAAGGCCATGTTTGATTTGGCATTATTTTTCATAGAAGATGGAAATTAAATTTTATTTCCACATTTTTGCATGTTTGATTGACTAAATTTTCCATCGAATTGATTTTCCACATTTTATTGGTTTTTGAGGAAAAACTTTTCCCATGGATTTGGTGGGAAAAGTTTTTCTAGACAACTTTTTTTTTATTGGTAATGGAAACAAATTTTATCCCTAATTGTAACAAATTATATTATTTTAATGAACAATTTTCATGGAAAACTAAGTCAAACGAATACCAAAAGATCCAAAATTTCAATATTTTCAATGTGGAAAATTGTACCAATCAAATACAATTAATTGACAATTTTCAATAAAAACTTGTTCTAGACAATTTTATTTCCTGAAATTCATTTTCTTTCCACCCAATTTCATTCTTGCAACATGTCACTATATTTTTGCCAGCTACACCTGTCGTTAATGATCAAATGTAAGATGTTCCCCAAATCAAAAATCTTGATTCCACCACCCAATTCAGGATAAATTGCACCAAGTATCCCAAATCTTTCATAAAGTGCCATGGGGTCATATACCTCACATTTTGTATCCGAAGTCCCAAACTATTAAATTAATATGTAGCTCTAGAAAAATTAAACGATTTTCAACCTAAAGTCCATTAATTGACCAAAAAATCAGGAATAAACCTTCATTTAACCAATTAAAAGGGGAGCAAAAAGAGTATTTCCATATTATCTTATTTCAAATAATTAAAAGAGAAATAAAAAATAAGAAAAAAAATATAAAGAAAACGGCTCTTTTTCCCAACCAAACGCCGCCGCCACCACCATCACCTCCACATCCACATCCACCTCCACGGCTCCACCTTCACCCTACCCATTCCCCATCACCACCGTTGTACCATCCTATCCTATCCTCCCACCTTGTGCCACTACTAAATTTGTTTTTCGTCCAAAACTCTAGTTACAAAGCAAATTCTCTAATAGATTTCTATTTTGGAGGATTGAAGGCTACAAGACAAGGATTGGGAAATAGGTTGGTGCCAAGAGACTGGAAGCTGCATAATATCTTATTTTAAAATTTTGGAGCCCTGGTACAATTTACCCAAATTGTTTTGTAAACATTCACTTAGGAATGTCAGTCCGGTTCAAGCGAAAATGAAAAGGTTTTGGACCCATTGCACTTATTTTAAAATTTTGGAGCCCTGGTACAATTTACCCAAATTGTTTTGTAAACATTCACTTAGGAATGTCAGTCCGGTTCAAGCGACTCGCAGCTCTGTTCGAAAAAAAGTTCTACCCGGCTCAGATCATGGCTCATGTCCAACGAGCCTACCCGCATGGCTCGACGAGGTACACTAGGCCAGCTCGTCTGACATGCAGTTTTTTGCATGTTATTCTACGGGTCATTTTTTTTGTCAAAAAGAGGAGAGTTATAATTGTTTTTAATCTATAATTAGTATAAATTGTACAAAAGTTTTATTATTAAAAAGAATTTAGAATTTCACGATTTTTTTATTTTTTAAAATCAAACCGGCTCGGGCTCAATAAGGCCCGAGCCTAAAGCTCCAGCCAAGCCTCGGTTTTTCATCCAAGCTTTGACTCGACTTGAATCGGTTGGGCTCGGTTCAGCTAGGATAGGCCAAAAAAAGCTCGAGCCATTTTTCGCACGAGCCTTGCACAAACCGCAAGTCTTGGCTCGTGAGCCAGCTCGGATCAACCGGGCTCGTTTACATGGCTATTCATTTTATGCTTCCAAGCAATGCGGCAATGGACAAGAACTTCCCTTTTTCTTGTAATTATTTTCTTTCAACAATGTGTATAGAGCCCCTTTTCAGAAGGGAAAAAAAAAATGAAAAAAAAAAAAGAAAGAAAGTTGAAATAGCGATTGTTCAGTGTCAATAGTTATAATGGGTGTGAGTTTAGTGTTGATCTCACGTGAATTGTATACTTATATTTGATTTTGGCCTTTAATTAAAGATTACTAAAAACAATTAAATCCTACAACACGCAGACTTGGGAAGAAATTGAAAATGATAAGAGATTAGTACTTCAATTTAGGGATAACAATGAGGCAAATCAGAGGTGAGTCGGTCATTTTCATCCCTCGTCACGTCGAATATTTTTATCACATTATCCCGCCCCTCATACTCGATTAAGGCAAGGTGGGTTTTTTTAGTTTTTTAAGAACAACCTATATTCCCTTTAAAAATGATGATAATCATTTTTTTTTTGTTTAATAAAAACTTAAATTTAAAGTAAACTTTAAACGGGGTAGAGAATATGTTTCTCGTACACGTCCAACTCGTTTCGGGGCAACGACCCCCATCTCACCCGCCTCGTTTACCTTATTAGAAGGGTAATCCTCTTCCCATTCGAAAAAGGAATCCGTGGGTAACAAGTTTAATGAATCTTTTGTCATCACTACTTTGACTCAACATATTTTTCCACTTTAATTCATATAATCACGTATTGAGAATATTTGAATGTATTGACGATCATTCAATGTCCCTAAATTATCCGATAATCTCTCGAGTAGAGTCGCACTTATATCTATATGAGAATTGCTAATAAAAAATAAAACATTTAGCACAACTAATCATCATATAGAGATGGCACAAGTCATAACGTTATCATCTATATCCATGTTACTTTTTAAAAGAGCTAAATATGTATTTTACTTCTCTGCATCAATACATTTCTCAGTGAATCCTAAAATTGGCTACATAATAGGAAAGTAAATATAAAATAATAACAAATAATCAAGGACAAAAAGTTCAAAAAACAACTATAGAATTAAACATTCAAAATTAAGTTACATCATCATACTAGATATAAGAAAAATTAACAACAAATATTCAAATTTAAAACAAAAAATAAGACACAACGACATCACCAAGTGTAGAATAATAGGAGACAAATTTTGAACTCTTGAGTTCTTCAAACAATTTTCAATTATTTTCTTCTTATTTCTTAGTTTGAACCCAAAACACCAGAATGCAATTCCATTATTGAATTTTGTGTGGTGTGGTGTGGTGTTGTGTTGTGTTGT
>CAIGRN010183677.1:0-29115 GCA_903798345.1 Fraxinus anomala | reverse complement strand
ATCATTATTGCTATTCGATTAAGTGTATTATTAATTTTAACCAGATCAAACACGTAGTCCTTGTGGGTTCGACACTTTACACACTACTATATTACTTGATCACGATCCCGTTCACTTGCGGGAAATCAAACGACCATCTAGTAAAATAGAAATGTAGAAAACTAACCAAATCATACATGCTATTAATTACTTAGCTAATTTTACTCCAACAAACGCATCCTTAAATTACGCTTCAATAAACACACACTTAACATGTCAAATTAACCACAAAATTCCTTAAATTGTGTTCTTTCATATTTCACAACAAAATTTTCACCAAATCGTCTCTCCCTTTAATCACCAACCAAGAAATTCCCAAAACCTAATTTGTTTTCTATAGATCTACTGCAAAGAATAATAAACACCATATCACATAAATCCACCATTTGATTCTCATTTTTTGTTGATTTGGCATTTATCACTTGTGTGTGCAATTTGTATATATTTTATACCTGAAATTTAATGAGAGTATATATATTTGATTTTCTGTGTATGGACATGTATTGTGAGTTGAAAGGTTTCAGGAATTTTTTTTGATAATGTGAAAATCGTACTAAAGACGCCATTAATTTGTGTATGGAAATCGCATTCTTGCTTCATTATAATTGTACCTTGATATTATCTGAAAATTCAATTTATTCCGTAATGGTGTATGTGTCTGTGTATGAAATTCGAAATCAGTTTAAAAAGATGATTGTTTTTTGTCATCATCATTTTTTATTTTTTTTTTTAATTGCTTATTCAATTTAAGAAATGGCATTAATGGAGAAAAAGAAATTAGGCTGAATTCAAAAATGATCAATTACAGAATATGGTGGATGATCTATTTTTAGAAGGAAATATATATAAACATATTTCATATATCATCTAGTATTTTTAGTGTATTTTTTTGTTTTAATAATGTAACGTAGTAAATTATGAAATCTTTTTTTCGTAATGATGTAGATACGAAATTTTCCGGAATTTTTTGGAGCCATTTCATGGAACTAATATGTTATGTGGTCCTAGAAACCAAATTTTAAATTATCTAGTTTCTGTCCTAAAATTTTTAATATAATTTTTTTTTTTTTTTATCAATGGATTATCAACAAAATTGCACCAACAGAATACTTCCCAACTATTAAGGCAGCTACTTAATTTATGTAATTTTTAAAAATAATAATCTGTTGTAAATTTGCTTTTAATCCATTAGTAGTAACAACGGAAGATGTTCATCCCTAAAACTTCGTCTCGATCCCCTCTCTTTCTAGTAGTGCTTTCACTTAGTCGCAACCGGGTCAATAAACTTTAACCAAAGATATAGTTAATTCATTTTAACCACGTAAATGAGTCAAAAAGACTTGAATGATCAATTTGAAATTTCCAAGAGACTTCAATGACCATTTGTGAAATTAACTCTTATTGTGTCTTGTGGCAATATTATAAAAACATACTACATGAGATGCATATTTGATAAACGAAATGCACATCTTTGAAGGAACAATTAGGGAAGGATGCCTGCTATAAAGCGACTATGGCGACTTCAGTGAAAGAAAGTGGTGCTTTACTTCTTTTTTAGTTGCACATTGTCCATCTTTGATGTCATGCTAAAATTGATATTATGAGATTTTATATCCTTTTTTTTTTTTTTGCATCTAGGAGTCAGTATCTATTAATTCTCAAATCGCTTTATGATCCTTGTTTAGTACATCAAATTTTTCTGTGTTTTGGTTTTATAAAGAAAATTGGGTTGGATTTTCCTTGTTTTGGTTGATTTATATTTTATTTGATTATTTGCACACTTTTTTAAAAAATAATATAAAATTAAATGCATTATTTTACTTTCTATTAAATTTGAAAAGTTATTGTTATGAGTTTTGAAATCCATTATTTTCATTAATTGGCAGTAGATACATTAATAAAGGCTAAAAAATGTTTTATATGGTAAAGATTTAGCCTCTGTTTGGCACCCAGTCCCAGTCCCATTCTCATTCATTTTCTCTCTCTTCATTTCAACCACACATTCTCCCAATAAAATAATATTACACACAAATCTAAAAATTTTCATAATTTTTCCACCACACATTCTCCCATCATTCATTATTCAAAAAATTAAAATCTCAAAAAAAATGAGTGTCAAACACCCACTTAAGAAAGAATAATGATATTTAGTACAACTAGTGTCAAGCATTAGTGTAAATGGCAATTACACGACATTAAATGATAAATTTACTTAAATGCAATGTCACGTCTATCAAGTATGACTATCTGAACTGGTGTTCTAACACCATCGATACTAAATAATATTAATCTGTAAAAAATTCTATCGTAACTGTCTGGTACAATTGCCTGATTCGACTTGATTGCTACATAACTCAATTACCCACATTACAACTAGTGTGAAAGTTCAATGACTTAAATGCAACTTGGGTGAAAAGCTCGATGACCTACAATGTTATTATAATACGCTGCCTAGGATGGACATGTTGGCATTATATTAGTTTTGACAGACACATCAACAAGTTCTGATGAGCAAGTTAACAGGATCTAACCAAGTGGGTTGATTTCTTTTAAATTAAAGTTTAGTAGCTTGATTGTTTCAAATTGGAGTTCAGTGACCTGATTGCAACTCAGGTTAAAGTTCAGTGACCTTCGATTTAACTAACCTATGGCGTTATGCTTAGATTGGTGAACTTGTATTTTCTTGTGATATTTTTGTTAAACTCGTTTTATGTGGGTTTGTATAAATTGAATTAAGTAATTAAATATAATATGTTTAAAGTTGAATATAAAATAGAAGGAAATTAATGAGAATAATGAGAGCAAGTCCTTTTCTAATATTAAATATCATTACTCAATATAAATGAGTAGGTAATAATTCATCTTTTTTTATACACGTATTTTGAGGACAATGAGTAGATTATGTGACTGGTAAATAGAAGTCTCCTTGTGTTACAAGCAATTACTTTGAATGTGTTTGATCACTTCCTATTTGGCAGGATTAAAAGTTAGATTTTAATTTAAATTAAAGTCAACACTTAATTTACACAACATACGTGGGATTGCAAAATTTTTAACCGCGTATTTCATCAATTTTATCAAAATTTGCTAAGAATTTGATTTTAATTCCTACCAAATTGGGGCTAAATTGAGAAAATTTACTTATATGTCAATAAGTATGTTATAAAATAAATATTTTTCTAAAGTTAAAAAGAAGTAAGTTGCTTATTTTTAAAAAGTAACCCATATTTGGCTGTGAATATAAATAAACTTTTTATTTATGTAAAATAAAAAAANCTTATATGTCAATAAGTATGTTATAAAATAAATATTTTTCTAAAGTTAAAAAGAAGTAAGTTGCTTATTTTTAAAAAGTAACCCATATTTGGCTGTGAATATAAATAAACTTTTTATTTATGTAAAATAAAAAAATAGTACATATTCTAGTATTTTGGGTAATAAAAAATTAGTTTAGTAAGACACAGGTTAATTTCACAAACGGTCACTAAATTTACTTAAAAATTACAAAACGGTCACTAAAGTTTAAAACTTGTAGAAATGGTCACTGAAGTTTCATACGCTTTCACAAACGGTCACTGAACTTACTATTATGACTGTTATGATGTTAATTCAAACTTAAAGGACCAAAACACGTGGATATAGAAGTTTGAGGACCTCAAGTGCAAACTTCTTGCTATTAAAGTCCAAACCCACACAAAATCTTCACAATTCACGATCTAAGAATCCCGAAAAATAATGACCGAAATTTGGGAGAAAATCATGCCCTAATCATCCAATAAATTGCTCTCAATTCGTAGGTAGCTTCCAATCAAGAACCGAAATCCTCAAATCCCCCTTCAAACTGCACAAGACAGTACATATTTCTACAATTTTTTTTGCGAAAATCGAAGAGTGGGGACCACATTCTTCTAAAATTTATTCGACATGTTGTATGTGGAGGAACAAGATGAAGGTTAGCACTTCTTTTTTAATTTTTTTTGTTTGTATTGGTCGCATAAAGTAACTTTGGACTGATTTTGGGGTCACATTAATTGGGTCTTCTGTGTTGAAATGGCATAAAGTCTCCATTAATTTGATTGTCAGTTCACGTGAGTTGGATGTAATTAGGTCTTTTTTTGCTTTGAAATGTTTGTGCAGTAAATTTCAGAATTCAGAAGATTCTTACATATTTTTATTTTTCACTATACTGTTCGCTAAGCAAATTTATAATCTCTTATTGTTTATGTTATTTGAATAGTGGTTCGAATAAAGAAGACATCACCTTCAATGATTCTGATTATAGCCTATTAACAATAGGAAATCTATAAATACTTATTTAGATTAAAGGAATAAAGAAGACATCATCTTTAATTTTCATGTTGTGTACGATTATCTAAACGTACAAAAAACTAGTTCATTAATTGGCCCATTTGTGTATAATTAATTACATATTTATTATACACGTTTCTAACATTATAGTATATCCTTTTGACATCCTCCTCCCCACAACAGATTCATCACCAAATTTGTTAAGAAAATGGTAATTAAGATAGACAAATTTATAGTAAGGTGTCTGAGAGTCCTACTTTTCATTCTTATATCCCCCACTTTTTGTTACCAGTCCAAACTTAAAACATTGTACTTAACCGTGGCTGATCAAGCTAATAATAGGGGTGGTGGCTCAGCCCAAAATGATGGGTGGCGCTTCCATTCTGGCCGCAAGTCGGGTCCCGATGGAAGTTGGGATTATCAGTGGGGTACGGGCTCAAACCGCGATGGCAACACTTTTGGTTTTGGATCAGGATCAAGTCAAGTTGGGCAGCAAGGTGGTGGTGCTTTCGGATATGGTTGGGGTGGCTCCACTTCTGCTGGCGGCAGCAGTGGCAGCTTTGGGTACGGAGGCGGCGGAGATGAAGCTCCCTCCGGCCAACCAATATTCGTGTTCCCTTGCATAGATAATTATTGGTTTCCTTGCATGGATAATTTATGGACCTTTTTTCGTAATCGTAACATCTGATGCGTTTGTAGAAAATTGTGTACTGAAGTGCCTAAAGAAATGTGACACCCTAACTTGCTTGATTACTACAAGTTTATTGTACGTTTTTTATTATTAAGAATAAAACACATTACCTAGACGGTTGAATATTAAAAACAAATTCTTACACTTCCATCTTCTTGTTTATTTACAATTAATTTGTAGCTCCATCTTCTTGTAGATTTATAATAAAAATCTATTTTTTATGTTGTAAATAAAAAAAATTCTTTAAATCTGACAAAACAATTATGTTTGCCAAGAGTCGAGATCTACCATCCAATTTTCAATAATTATACACAATTTCAATAATTTTCTTTTAACTTTGTAATTACCCTTGCGTTCTATCACAAGTTCTAAAATTTATTGGAAACAAATGATTTAAGGTAGATAATTTTGATTTGTTAGATAACAAAACCGAAACGAAGGGTTAAAATGAATGGTATGGTGCATTAACGGAGGTAAATTCAGCATCGCGCTACCCAACGATCGAGCTTAGTTGGATCATTTATTGGATTCATAATTTTATGAAATTTTTACAGTATTTTCTAAATTCATTCAAGTGCACTATAGTAAAATTTCAGGATTTTCTAAGATCATTTAGGCATTCCAATAGACATTCAAACATGTGGAAAAAAAAAAAAATTATTCTTGAGTACATTGAACGTAGCACACGAAAAAGTGCATAACTTATCCTATCGATATTCAATTGACTTGATTCCAAAGTTATCGTACATAGGACTCATAGGGCTTTCAAAACCCACTAGTTTTGTCCAAAAATTCAAAGAATTCTGTCCGAGATGATGCGACAAAGTTCAAACAGTAAGATGAAAATTTTTGTTTACAAGTCTAACGTTTATTCTTAACTTTTTTAGCAACTTTAATTATATGCATACTTAAAACAAACAACAATTTAAATGTTCAGGAGAAAAAAATTAGGAAATCTTAAAGAAAGATAAATTAACATCTTTTAGAAATTAAACGTAAGTTACATAACTAGTAAGAACTAGAAACTCTTCAAATGTGACTAATTATACAAATGAAGCACCTTTCTCCCTTCGGATCCTCTGCAATCCACGTAAATCCTACTTTCTCAACTATTCTTTAATCTGAAAAATTTGTCAACATAGAAGGTGTGAACTTTAAACTCAATAGGACTAATATCAGATGGTACACCCTTTTGGTCATAAACATATATACATATACACAAAGTGATAGGAAAGAATTGAACAATCCACGTAGATGAATATCGGCAAATTCACGTAGATGAATATCGGCAAATTCATGATTCCGAAGAATTCCTTGGAGTCATAAAAACCGATTATGGCCATTCATAAATTTCTTTGTTCATAACTTCAAAAATTCTAACACACATCATAAGCATGCATATATATACTTAATGAACAAAAATGGTAAATACTTAGCACCACATACATTGGTTTTCTTGAAATATAAAGGAATAAAATGTGTAAAAGTCTTTCTCCTTCACACCCTTACTATTCATTTAAGCTTAACTTAACATAAAATATATTTTTGAGATAAAATAAAAGCGAATTTGGATTTGAGAAGAGATATAGTGAAAAAGTGAATTTTCTCTTCTTGTAATCTCCCTTTTTAGCAAAAAACTAAATAGGAGAGTTACATTATCATTAACGTTGTTAAATTGAGTCCTTAACTAAGAATTTAAAAAGTTTTAAACCCATAAAAAATAATTCTAAGTAAAGTTTTATAAAACATTTACATAATGAAAAATAGAGGAAAATGAACTATTCATATGATTTGTAGCCTATCTCTATGAATGCCACTAATAAAACAATTATTCTATCCAATTAACTTGATATAATTGTTCTTAATGTGCAAAATGAGGAGTTTTTAACTCAAAATAATTTTACAAAAATATTTTATAAAACATTTGCATGGTGATTCAAACTTGGATGGCCTATGTGAAATACCATGTAGATGACTATTGTGGCAACCTAATTATTTATTAAATCTTCGTAATCAAATTTATTTAAACTTAATAGCTTTTAATAGCTTATGGCTTGGGCTTTAATAACCTTGAATGACCTGAGCCTCCATAGCTCGTTTCTTAAATGTGCTACATTAACCAACTTAAAAATATAAATTTCGGGACCTTACACCCTACCCACATGGAATCAACCCAGATTTGTGACTAATTGTGTTATCCGTGACCAAATTTATTGTTTGTGGACATACCTATTTTATATATGACTAATTATGATCAAATTTGTCTTTATTGTGATTGTCTGCGATCGTATAATTTGTGTATGTATGTAACCAAGTCACTAACATGTGTTGTATGTGACTAATTGTTACCAAATTTGTATTTAGTGTAATTGTCTGTGACCAACTCACAACCGATCACAATTAACACAGAATTGGTCACAATCGATCACAATAAACTCATACTTGGTCACAGAGTGTCACCACAAATAAATCTGCACACATTGCAGACCGGCGCCACAATCTAAGACCAGCATCACCTCCACTTCACCACTACTACAATCTTCAACTCAAATCGACGACAATAAATACTACCTTCAGTGACTTATGTTATCTGTGGCTAATTGTAATCGAATGTCTTTCACTTTGACTATCTGTAATCATGCCAGTTTAATTTGTGACTGTATGTAACCAAGTCACGTACCATCACAATTAACACAAATCTGGTCACACACAATCACAATGAAGATATACTTGGTCACACCCAGTTGTCGCCGTTGACACTACTCTCAACAAAGTCAAGAATCAAACTTGCACTACCTCAGGGCGACCACATGCACTACCATCAACGGAACCATCGCCGCATATACCACCCACAGCTCAAAACAGCCACATCAAATTAGATCAGAAAACTACGGACAAACTCCAATAATTCAAAAATCAAATCGACAGAAAATAATTGATTTTTTGTTGTTGTGTACTTTTCCCTTACAGTAAAGCTGCGACATTGTGAATTGCAAAATTCTCCATCAACGTTCCAGGGAGACAGACAGACAAAGGCCTACCAAAAAAGAAGTGAACAACAAAGTTAAAAGGAAAAATGACCAGCAGTGTTGCAATGGTGACATTTCGACGGTTGAAGAGGTCGAACGGCTTATAGGATGCTCGCGGTGCCGTGCCTAGTTTATCAGCGAGGACGATGCAGCCGTTGTTGTAAGTAGCGACGAGCATTGCAAGGAACAGCCGCACACAGCACATCAGCGACGAATGCTGCAAGGCTTGGCCGGAATAGCAGCATTTTCTGCACGCAACGGCGCCGCGAACAGGGTGCGGCGTTTCTACTCCATCGCGCCCGCTACGTTCATCTGCTTTCTCCAACGGTTCTGCTCCGTTCTAGAGGGTTAGGTGGAGATGGGTAGAATGGTGGTAGAGACCACAGAGACAGAATGAAGGAATAGCGTGGTAGAGAGATAAAGAGTTGGGGGTTGGGTTTGGATTAATCGGGGTGGGCGTGGGGTTTATTATGTAAATTAAAGTTTAATTAATTTTTTATTAATTACAATTAATAATTTTATTTAGAATTTTAAACTTAACCCTCTTATTTATGAAAATTAATCTTTAGTTATGGTTATAGGTAATTTTCCCTTTACCTAAATGTCTCCCTCATAAAGTAAGATTTTTTCTCCAGATAACTTTACGTTTTCTATTCGTCTAAACTGAAATTTGCCGCACTCTATTACTGAGCCATACATAATTCATATTGACCCGCACTCGAGCACTAAGCCATACATAATCCATCCTATACAAATAAGCTTACGTTCACCCTCCTATTAATCTGGAATATGCCATCACACAAATTTACACGAACTTTAATCCTAACTCATAATCTATGGTCTTACAAATCCATATACCCTATTACTAATATGAAATCTATACTTAAACAAATCTATCAAACTATTTATACTTAAATTCAATATTCGAAATGCATATATCCTTGCCATTTATAAACTAACAATATACAAGGGAGACACATTCAATTTAACATTTCACTATTCATATTCAAAATACAAGATTTTTTTAAAAATAAATCTCGACTCAAATTCGACTATTTCAAAACGACGTGACAATCAAGTCTCAAAAGAGAGTCAATTCTTCGGTTGTTGCTATTGCGCGGAAATCTTTTCCCAATTTCTTTTTTACGGCGTCAAGTTTCTCTTATCGGCTTCTCCGTAGGCTACCACCACCGCACCGCCACTAGTGGACGCGTAATCACGGCTTTGTCCATATCCCACTTCAAGAATCATACAAATTCCACCATCTCCTCATTCGTTGAATTTCTTTGCCTGAATACTAAGAAACCTGAATTCTGTGAATCTGAATTGAATTCTATATATTTGCCGATTTGTTATAAAGATATAATCTAGGGTTCCAGAGTGCAGTTTCTTCTCTCTGTGTGTTTGGGAAATTGAATTCAGATGAATAATTTGCAGCTGGAGATGGCACCACTGGGTGCGGAGAGTCATGGGGATTCTGATCCCCTGCTTAAGGAGAATGCAAGATCATCTGGGAGCTCGATTTGTGAGATAAGGAATGAACCTGATCTTGAAACTGCTTCCTTGCCTTGTTGCAGAATTTGCCTCGAGTGCGACGGTCAGGATGGTATATGATTATGTTTTTGCTATTTGATTTATGTTTTTAGGTTTCTGTCAAGATTTTATGAAGTTTTGGTTTTGGAAGGTTTTAACTCACTATCATTCTTATGTTAAAATTTTATGTTTTCTTTCTTTTTCAATGGTGTAATTGTATTCTTAGGGATCTGGATGCATTATTTTGCTTACTAGTACTTTTAGTTCACTACGAATCAATGAAGTCTTTTCTATATATCATGACTCTAGAAGATCGGAAGACTGATGTAAAAAAATTGAATTTCCAGATTACCAAATGTTGTATGGCATTAAAACAAACATGGTTGCTCGACTTCTAGTTATGAACCATTTCAAAAGTACTTTTGATGAGCATACGCCTAGTTTGGTATTTCATAGTTTGATTTGTGTTTGTTGATAAGCTATTTACTGTTTATTTGATTTCCTTCTGTTATTGTATCATATTCACTTTTTGGTGCTTGTTGTGTTGTCTTGATTTTTTTGTTTAAATAGTTTTCAAGAATTTTGACCTCAAACCATTGTCTTGTTACCTATCTGACCCGGAATAATTTTCCTCATCTTCATAGATGATGAATTGATATCTCCATGCATGTGCAAGGGCACTCAGCAGTTTGTGCATCGCTCTTGCCTTGATCACTGGCGGTCCGTTAAGGTGAAATTATCTCTTTCCTGTTTATTGAATATTCATCATTAAACTAGATCACATATTGATAATATTTAGTCTACACTGTATCGTAATCTAGGAAGGATTTGCCTTTTCACATTGCACAACCTGTAAAGCTCAATTTCATCTACGAGTGGCAGATTTGGAGGACAACTCTTGGGGCAAAATAAAATTCAGACTTTTTGTGGCTCGTGATGTCTTCCTTGTATTTGTGGCTGTACAAACTGTAAGATCATTTATACTGATTATCGTCTTAGAAAATATTTATGGCAGGATGCTATTATATTGGAATGAATTGACCTTGTTTAGATATCCATTGTCCACTTTCCTGTTTCTTCTTTGGCTTAACTTGTTATGGGGAGTTTAAATTTCAATCCTGTGAATTGTACTTCTGTTGTCTTTCAAGGATTTTAATGCTTCTGATACTTGTGGGGGAGTCAAAAAATTGGTGGGTCCATTGATTTATGACGGTTCTTAGTTAGATGAACCTGTTTGGAATGAGACACAAAGGGTGCTTATTTAATTCACACCTAATGAAGAGGAGGAGACTGTGCACATTTTTGCTTCCAATTAGTTGTACAAATGCCACGCCGTCAAGCCACCAGGCATCACATTTGAAGACACAGACTTGTGCCTTGAAATTAGACGACCTTTTATTTTTTATTTGCTAGCTTTCTCATTATGGTTCACTGTGACCATAATTTCAGTCTAGTGATTGGTGTATCTCCCTGGCAATGATGAACATGGAAACTTCTTTCGCATGACATCTTTGAAAAACATATTACAACTATTGTTTTACCTTTAGACGCGTTGAGTATTACTTGGGACAACATTTTCCAAGCTAATAAAAAATAAAAAATAAAAATCAACATGCTCAAACATAAGATCAACTTATATTTGTTCACGTCTCTCAAATGCCAGGCCAAGTCAATTTTTAAAAAGGCTCAATCGAGTTCTGATTTATTTTACATTTGTGAGGCAAGCATAAGGCTTAAGCTTTAAGAACAAAAAATAATATTATTTAAAAGAATATTTTAAAAAAAATGCTTATAATAAAAAACCACAAACCATCTAGAAAATTCGAAGTAAAATAATTTTACAGAAGTAACTTGCTGATTAACATAACATAGATTAATAACATAGCAAATTTTAAGGTCTTAAGTTAGTAATCATATAAAAAAATCGTAATTTACTACTAGAAGTAGAAATAAAGTAGAAGTATCCCAAAACATCCCTACTAACAGGATCTTGAATAGATCATCAACGTATAAAACTTCCTGTCACCCTTCTCATCACTATAAGTTTTTTTTCTCATTCTTTTTCATCATTCTCCACCTGCGATGGTGCTTTTTCCTCCCCTTCCCCTTCCGTGTAATGATAGGAAAAAGAAAACAAAACAATTGTAAGTGGAGGAAAAACAAATGAAGGCAAACCTCTACTGCTCTGAGGCTTAGCCTTGGAGCGTAAGTCTAGACAAATGGAACTCTATGTATTAGCTTCGAAGTGTTTAATGAAATCCTCACGTTAGGTGCGTGTTGGGGCATAAGTATTAGAGTCTAGACAACTTTTTGAAAGAATGGATGAATTAGATTTCATGGTCGTTGGGGTTGAATCACGTAAACCATACAAGCTCGTACATAAATGTCCTCTTTTGCAATTTCTAGGAACATGGACATGGAATATGTGCAAGTATATTCTTTGACCAACTTTAGCATAAATGGACTTTTCATCTATGCGTATATGCCATTTATGATGCACGGACACTTTAATTGGGAAGTGTATACATGTCCAACATATATCATGTCGTGTCACACATTGAAACTCCCGGACACTTCATGACATACGTTCGACAAACCAAATACCATGTTTTATTTTTCATGTATTTTTTAAATTTTTAACGCTTGAGGATACCTAGACATTCCTCGGCCAAGAGTTTTACAATGCATGTGTATTGCGTTGTGACTTATATTAAAAAAGTACAAAAATAAAAATATAATATATAAATTCTTTATTTTTGAAAAATTGAAATCAATGTGTTCTTGTCCTACTTTCTAGAAAAAGCACGTGTCCCTTTGTCCATGTCGTGCAACTTAGTATGCCATCATAAGTTGGCAATCGTTGCTGAGATCGAATGATCTAGACTAGGCGAGTAGATCCACTTTCATCTTTCTTATTCGGTTTGGTTCTTGAAGTTACGCTAGATGATTTAAACAGCTTTGGACAACTTGATATATGTTGTATTAGCATACTTCTGGTTGTACCATTTATTACTAGTGAGTATTAAAAAGAGATGCATATAGTGGATATATAACAAATTTGAAATGAAGATTGTAAAATTTTTCTCACATTAATTTTCACCTTTTTTACCCTAATATTTTAATATTTAAAGTTACCAATTTTTATCGAATTACAAATCAGGCTTGCAATATCTTATATGTGACATCCATATGTCTCAAGTGTTAGTAACGAAGAACTGTGAAGAATATAAGAAATGTTACATGGCGCGTCAAAAACTTCACGAAGAATTTTTAGGGGAGTGTCCTTCACGTGTTGAAAATTTAAAAAACATAAAAATAGGGCTTGACTATAGCTTGTCTGATAGGTATCCTAGAGTGTTCAAGCAATGTCAATAGCTGGTATGTCACGTACACTAGGAGTGTCTGTGCTTAACTTGCTACTACCTGAAGTTGGTAATGATAATCTGACTTGATTTTGGGGAATTAATTGGAGTTGGACATTCCTTTTTCTTTCTCTATCATGTCATTTGAATTCGCTCCCAGCTTTAATAATTCTATTAATAAAGGAGTTATTTGATGTAGGACAGTTTACAACGTTAAATTTATGGTGGGTTGCAATAATTAGATGCCCATAAAGCTAGGTAAAATATGCAATATATTAATGCTTTGCATTAGAAGTTTTTATGGTGCGAATCAAGGTTGCTCAATGCTGGTCAGAGGTTGTGAACAATCATGAATAGTAATGTCCCAAGAGGCTGTTTTGTGCTTGGATAATGAGATTTTTAGTTCCAGGAGATTTGGGTTTATAAGGGCTGATTATTACTGATGAAATGAGGTAAATAGATCTGAGTATAGTGCAGAAGGACTAAAACTAATTGTAAACAAAGATATGAAGTTGGGGAAGAAGATATGGAAAGAAAATAAAATTTACTGTAGCTGGTCTTGGTAAGCCCACATAAACACAATATCGATCCTTCAAAATTATCCACTCTATTGCAATTAAGTTATTACAAAGAGTATTTAGAGGCTTCATGGACTTTTCCATGTACAATAAGTAATAGAAACCCAAAGTAGGAAATTACTAACTGTTCTATGATCATTCATAATTGAAAATCAAACAACAATTAAAAACCTCAATTAAGACTTGTTATTAGAAGTATGGGATCTACAATAGCCAAAATGCATGGTTAAAAGCTTGAGAAAACATTTAGTAATTGATCTCGAGCTAGCCAACATAATACAATCATGTAAAATGCTATAAAATAATCAAGGACAATTATTACCAAAAAGGATCGGCTGTCTTGTGACCCACAGTTTGATCTAAGCTTCGAAACTGTACCATGTGTGTGTCACTCCTTAATGAAACTCGAACTTCACTGCCATCATCGCAATATAGAGGAGACGTGCTTTTTTCTCAATTTAACTTGCTCTTTTAAACCCTTTATCTTTAAATGTAGGATTTGGACTTTGAATAGCTCTTATATAAAATCCTGCAACCCACTTCTTGCTTAACTTCTCTGATCACTAGCCTTTCTCATTTTCCTCTGACTTCTTTGATTTGAAAGGCTGATGTTCAGTCCAAGATAAACGTGATTCAGTACTATAACTGTATTTGAGGCAAAAAAGGAATTAAATCAGTTAGTACTTTTTTAATTTTAGTTTGTGTTACATTAGAATTATTTCTTACTTAGTTTCCTATTTAGATTAGATTTCTGATTAATTTCCTACATAGCGTAGGATTGTTAAACCCCTGTAAATAGAGAGTTAACTATTTGTTTTAATCACGCTTTGATTATTGAATACAAACTACTCTCTCTTAAAATTCCATAAATTGTCATTTGTGTCATTTTGCTATCAGAGTTGTGACCGATTGTTCATCGCATGATAAATTTTGCACATTATTGTACATCCATAATCCAGGAAAAAAAATCTCTTATGCGATTAAAGAAAATAATCATAATCCAACACAAACTAAAATTAAAGAAATTTTAATTAATTTAATTCTTTTTTAGCCTCGAATACGCATCATTGATGAGGTGCTCAAGGATCAAGTTGTTTCGAAATATAGTGATTTTCCGAGGTTTCTAGTGCATTGAAAATACTGTCTGCCTAGCAATCTCTTGGATTAATGAAGATGAGTTTTGCCGACTAGATGTCAAGCTATTGAATGCCTGTCTGGACGATAACTCGTCGAAGTTGGGTTCTTTTCAGCCATAGAGAAATGATACATTACTAAAAGTGTATTCAAGGCAAAAAGGAATTAAATTAATTAGGATGTATTTAATTTAATTTTAGTTTGTGCTAGATTAGGATTATTTTCTTATTTAGAGGGCTAACATTTTGTTTTGATCATACTTTGATTATGGTATACACACTACTCTCTAATTTCTTGTCTCTCTCTCAAATTCTTCTCAATTTTCATAAATTGCTATTTGTGAATTTCGAACTACCTGCGTCTAAATGCTTTTCCATGTCCTTGGTCATTAAAACAGTGGCAAGATGTTAAAAAAATCTAGACCTTATAAACTTTGTCCCGTGATAAATTCATTGTATTTCACTGGGGGAAGGCGGTAAAACACAATTAAATTTGCTAATTTGAAACCTTTTCTCTTTTAATGTAGGATTTGGACTTTATATAACTCTTGATAAAATCATTGTTTCTTTCTCCTTTTCCTCTTACTTCTTTGATTTGGAAGTCCAAGGTTGCATTCAAGAAAAATGCTTTTGAATGTCGGTGGTGGTTAAAACATTGACCAGTTGTTACAGAAACGTAGACCTTACACTTGGCCCTCTAATAAATGTTTTGTGTTTCCACGGGGGAATGGAACACATTTAAGTTTATTTGAAGTTGCTGCAGAGTTCTGTTGGAGACTTTATATACTTGCAATTTCCTTATCTTTTTTTTTTCCTCCCCTCTTAAGATGTTTTCGATTTTGGTGGTAGTGAGGATATGCTGAGTTGTGGGGAAGCGATGTGGTTAACATGAGCAGATATTGATTGAGAGCAATGCTAGATTCTTCCGAAATACCATCTTCTCATTTCTTGTGGGAAGGGATGGTTTCCCTTTATTTGTTATTGGTTATAACTAATGGTGCGTTTAGCTGTTTGGCTCTGCTAGATATGCAACATAGTTGGACTATACTGCTTACTCCATGGCTATCCCTCTATTTCTATCTTTTATATATGTATTTCTCTGTGTATATTCCGATTAATACTCTTATTGAAGAATTCGCTTTTCTTCCTATTTCAATTTAACATAGTGGAATAGATATCAAGGACTTTAGGAAGTCTGAATTAGGAGTGTAACGATCGTGTGCATTGGAAAACTTCATGATGATTGACCAATGTTAAGAGAGTCTAATTGTCATAGAGGATTTGGTATTTACGCTGGAACTAATGTTTCAACTGAAAAATTATGTAGGCTCTTGAACTTCATAGGAAATGGAAATGAAAATTTCAGGCCATGGTGTACTAAATGATTATAGAATTTTTTTGGAAAATTCGGTAGTGCCATTATCTATTCAAAATGAGTTTTTGCTCCTTGTCTCTGTAGCATATGGATATTGATGGGAGCAATTAGGTTTAGGAACTTCCACACTTATGGGTTCTCTGTTGCATGTTCATTACTTGTAACTGCAAAAGAAACAATAAGATGGGAATGTAAATTTGTGATTATTATTTTGCCGTTCTTTTTTCAGGTGATTGCAGCAATGGGTGGCTTTATGTACCTCATGGACAAGGATGGAACGTTTAGGAATTCATTTAATGACAGTTGGGACCGCATACTGTCAAAGCATCCTATTCCATTTTACTATTGCATAGGTAAATCTTTCCATCAATTTACTTTTCCAAGCTTGAAAACAAAATAAATAAATAAATACATAAATAAAAGGGTAACTCTAGAAAATATGGTAATTTATGGACTTATATTTCGAGTTTGTTGTCATCACTGTTAGTGTTGGCATTCCAGTCTTGTTGGTTTATTACATTCTATAATACTAAAAGGACGTTTTCCCTTTTCAATTGGTTGTTTGATGATTCTTATACTATCGTGAAGCCAAGTCTTTCATAAATGAAACTGTGCCTCGTTGAATTATTTAGATATACAGATTTTGCAATGGCTCATTGCTTTATTTTGGATTGGAAGTTTAAAAACATTCCTCCTGGAATTATATTAAGATTCCCATGCCCACCACCACAAACAAAAGAACATAAAATATCTTTGGCTTCTAAGGTTTATAGTGTAGTACTTTCTGTTTAATCAATGGAATAGCGGATACTAATGATATTTTTGACATTAACATGCCGAAACCAGGAGTTGTTGCTTTCTTTGTGCTGGTCGGGTTTGTCGGTCTCATACTGCATTGCTCCCTAAATACCAATGACCAACGGTTGGCTGGCTGTCAGAACTGTTGTTGTGGCTGGGGTCTCTTGGATTGTTTTCCTGCATCAATGGAAGCATGCTTTGTTCTGGTTGTCATTTTTGTTGTTGTCTTTGCCATTCTTGGCATCGCCTATGGTTTCCTTGCTACCACCATGGCGATTCAGAGGATCTGGCAGAGGCACTATCATATCCTCACTAAGAGAGAACTCACGCAGGTATAATATCTTTACATTATCTTCTTCTGAAAACATGCCAAACTGATGATTGTAACTCATACTCACATATGTAATTGATAACTTTTTCCGATTCTACACTTGGATTTGAGTTGCCTTTGAATGAATTTCAGACCGAACCTAATTGACATAGCTTACACAATCAGTTAGTTTAGAACTTCAATTGCAGTGCGGCAGTGGTAAATATGAAGTTCTATAATCTTATGAGAATTTTTCTCCTTTTTTGCTTATAAATATTTTTTTTGGGTAAAGTATTTTAAATCAAGTCATATGAAGATCTTATTTAGTTCTTGATTCTTTCCACCTTAGCACTCTAATTCTGAAACATCTCTCTTTATTTATGTTGTTCAATTACACTTTTGAATAGATCTGATGACATTCATGTATTAATACTAAGTTTGCCCTATAAATTAGTCTGTAATGCTGGCCACCATTGGGTCCATTCCTATGATTCAACATGTTCTGGTTTTGCTATGCATTCAGGGCTAGCTATTCGACAAATATTTAAACCAAAAAAAAAACAAAAAAAATGCTAAAATTTGTCAATCACGTCCACTATGATATAATACCACTTACCAAACATTCTGGATATTGCAGGAGTATGTAGTGGTGGATCTTTGCGGCAACTACTCACCTCCCAAACTGGATCCGGAATATGAAGAGCGTCTGAGAACCCTTAAGCTGCTGTAAAGAATCTGGAGTTAATGACACATGAACCTCTGGCACACGTCTCTCCAAATCAGAGATTGACTTGAATGATATCATGTTTTTCTCTGTTATTTACCTAAGCTGGACTTTGAGTAGCAAAGAAAATCTCAATGGCCATGTGGTTCAATTGCCTTGGGGATGATGTTGTACTTAATGAATTTATCTCAGAAAAGATTGATGTCTGGCTTAAATTTGATCCTTCTCGTTTCTGCTGTATATAGGAATGGTACTAATGGTTTAAAGCATGCTAAGCTTAAAAAAGTTAGAAGTTACTTTTAAGTAACTTATTTATCTATTAGTAAGCTTTTTAAGCTTGGCCAAACTTGCCTGCTTTTTCCTGTTCTCTTCTGTTATTGTTCTTTTCCCTCTGTTTTTTTTTTTTTTAAATACTGGAGTGCACAGAATTTGATTTTGTCACTTCAAATATTATAAATGTTATATGGCTTCATTGAGACCATAAACCAGTAAGAAGGCAGGTGTTTTTTTTCCCCTAGAAGGAAAAGGCAGTTTTATATTTGTTTCTAGAAGAACCGACTATGAGTTATATGGATTTTATCTCAAAGTCTTATAGTGTCGATAGTACTTTCATTATAATTATGAGCTCTTCAACTTAATTATAAATTATAATTATCACGGAGCCTCAAAACTATTTTTATTTTGAATCAATCTCAACATTTCTACCTCCAGAGTTTTAACCCCCCTCTTCGATGACTATTTTTCGGGGTTTATGATTCTAGTGTTTTCTTGGTGGTTTGTAAAAGTACGGGGCTGTTCATATATTTAAACTTTCATACTTTATCCGTTTTCTAGAAGAAAAAATTGCTCGTCTACAACTCATCTTCGTGATCAGGGCATTGTACATTGTCCCATTGGTAAACCCCCTTGCTAGGAAGTGAAAAGCGATGGAAAAGCTTTTATTAGATTAATCTTTCCATGTGCTTTTGACGCAATGCGAGCATCTCACTGGGCTTGCTATGCCAAAAGCGAGAGAAATCACATCTCTCTCTTTCAAAAGGATTTGTGGCATGTCAAGCTCTGGTAATGTTCATAGCTTTATATCGATTTAAACTACATGCCCCACTATTTGTGCAGAAGTTCTTTGATTTTAGGTAAAGTTAGCTATCAGATAATTCCAATGTGTAATAAGTTCAATCCATTAAATTTTTCAATCTGAGTTTCACAACATAGTGGAATATCCACCAGAACTTCAAGCCAAGCCGCAACAAGCCTCAGTTAAACTAGTAACATGCCTGTACTAAACACCCAAAACAACATTCAGAACTACTACTGAAGAAAAAAAGGTACCCATTCACACTTGAGAATTGAGTATTTGATTTATGAAAAAAAAGTAAATTTTAGATCTAGTGTAAATCAACTTAAATGGAGGGTTGAATAGGTTGTATAAAAAGTCATTCTGAATAAGGACATTTTCAAAAAGTCAAATTCGATATTACAAGTGGATGTTCTTGATTTGAAAGTGAAAGTGGAGTGAAAGCCGACACTAAGAAGGACCGAAAGACGTTTAAGTCCAATTCTAATCTGAATATAAAAGTCAAGTTCAATCGTCGAAAGTGATATCTCTTTTAGTCCGATTTTCTTCTCTCTTTTGAGTTGGGGTTCTTAAGACGGGAAATTAGGTTTTCTGAATATCTTTCTAGCCATGTTGTAAGTTAGTTCAAAATTGAAATTGAAATTGAAATTGAAATAGAAAATTATAGAGACTAGAATTCAGTAATAATAGATGCGCCTTCATTTGAGGAAAGCTATTCACAAGCAGCGGTTATGACCAAATAGAGGCAGCAAGCCCCTCGTATAGTTTGGGTGCTATCGTTTTATACTATACTAATATAATATTAATTAAGGGTTTTTCCTTTATGATAAAAAATCTTTTTCAAGTTTAGTTCTTTCACGACGAATTAGTAGGTAACACACTTGACTCTTGACTGTATTTCAAATCTGTTTTTTTAAGTGATTTTTCGAATTGTTCAATAAGCATACACCACTCTATCATGAAGAGTAACTAGGACCAATTTAGTTACCTTTTCATCTTCCAATTGAAGACTTCCCATTTTTAATTATTCTCAAAAGACAAGATTGTTCTAATTATCAAACATATACATTATCAAACATATACAGATCAAATCACAATCTTATAATAAAAACAAGAGATCTTTCTAGATCACTGAGGAGAATTCAAAAAATTGAGAGATGAAGAGAGAAGGTCAAAGATGAAATAACCAAGTTCGACCCAACTAACACCTAGAGGGGGGGTGGATATGCATATATGCGGAATTTAAATTTACCAATTAATAAATGCAACAAGTCACAGTTATTAATTAATCCAGATGAATTCACATACACAACTAACCCATGTTGAATTATCGCAGTTAATATATTACTGAAAAATAAATAACACTTGAAAATTGTTGACGGAAAAAGCTCGTAACTGGGTAAAAACACCGAACTTAAGTCAGTAAAAATCCACTATAAACGAATCAATTTAAAGTACTGTCAGACTCGACTAACTCTAGTACTTTCTGATCTTTTAACTGCAATCACCAAAATCCTCCTAGATTGTGTGCTCCTGCACTAACTCCTAGTCTTCTGAATTCGTCTATCTCCTGTGATTTTTAGAACTCTGACAACGTTATGAAAGTATGTGTTTTAATATTTGGTTTATGTGAAGTTGATGTTTTTAAATGCTATGAAGAAATCAAAAGAGATTGAACTATTTGAATGATATGTAGGAAGTAATCTCTTGTTTTTCTCAATGTTCAGCCAACCTTTTTCGAATGGAGGCGTGGATGTATACAGTATAGAGGTTTTGGGTAGTACGAGTTGAATAAAAATCTTGAAAAACGTGAATTAGGTTTTTTGGACAGCTCAACGACATGCAAGCGACAGCTCAGTGAGGTCCAGCGATAGGCGAGCGACGCAGCTTCTATTTTTATCGCTTGAACGATAGCTAGGCGATAGGCTGGCGAAATTACGGCGACTCTTTTCTCCTCATTCCATTCTCGATCCCTAGGATTTCTAACTTACATATACAACTTACCACTTGATACTTTGACTTTTAAAAACTTTTTTTCAACAATAGTTTTGTCAAAAGATTGCCAATATATTTAAAATCTAAAGAACTCCGCTTTTGACATTTTGTGACAAAACATGTATTACAAATCAAATAGATTCAATCTAATCTACCTAAAACCAACTGATTCGGCTGAATCTTGCTTTTCCTTTGTCTAACTTGTTTCTTGAAAAAAAAAAAAACTTGAATACAAAGTGTAAAAGCACGTGAAACAGTAATAGAAATACAAACATTTGAGACAATTATTCATAAATTCAATAACATACTAGCTAAATTAAAATGTAATATCAATGTAAGTCAACACACCAAAACCAAACATTGATATCACTAAATATCAAAACTTAATCTAACTAAAACGAAGAAAATATTATATACATCCAAAAAGTGTCAAAAAATGTATTTAACTCAAATACCATATACATTTGAAAAAAATATTTTTATATCAAATCATGACATACTAACTGCCTACTCCCCCTTTTTTGTTACAAATGACAAATGTAACAATAATATATAATAACTCAAATATGCGGTTGATAGCATGTACAAGAATAATCAATAATCAGTAAACTTTCCCACATACTCAGTTCAAGTCTAAATGGAGTAAATTGTATATGTGATTCATGTGTGTTAAGTGCTATTAATTCCTCATGATCAAGATTTCAAATCTTATATTTGTGAGAAAATATATGCTAAACATCACTGTTAAATAAGTTTATTAATCTACTAATAAAAGTCAAATCAATAATGCATATTAGGACCTATAAATAAAGCTCATTTTTATATAAAACTCATTTTTCATGTATATTATTCTTTTCTTCCCTTAACTTTGAGCATATATACAACATTTTCACACAATTTGTGTTTTTTTAAGCTCATCATTTTCTTTTCAATTTTCACATCTTATGTGCATATTCTTCTCCATTAAACGACTAAGATGACCCATGTAATGAGTTTTATGTCGATAACTCCAAGTTAGTTGACCATAGGGCATCAGATTATGAGAAACTCCTCAATCTTAATTACTCGAGTCAAATATGTTTCGAAAAAGAGTATAAAATGAAACATTTTTATTTTATTTAAGGGGATATACTCGAACTTAGGTTTACTAAATTAAGGTCAATACATGTTCAAAATCACCTTACCAACAGATGACGACTATCCCAAATCTCACACACACGGTCAAAACTTACTCACAAGATCATAGTGTATGTATTGCAGATGATACATGAAGAAACCTATACTAATTACTCTACATAAATCTAAACAAAGTAATGAAAAATATGCTGCAACTCATCAATTAAACTCATACTTGGTCACAATATACATGTTCAAATTAAATCATATATCATGTTATAGTAAAGAATTTTCACCCATTTTTTATTTTTCAATTTTTTCTAATTTTAAAAAATAAACTATCTAAAAATTAAAATAAAAAAAATGAGGTGCATGCAATAATGAATGAATCAATTAAAATATATAAGCATGCATCAAAAATACCTAATCAATTAGGTATGCAAACATTCTTATCATTAAGTGCACCATGATCAATTCCTAATTTTTTCAGATCACTATTTTCACCCAACCTGACTAGTGAAAGACTTATCTCGAGTCAATTCTATCTCAAATTTGGTCAAATGATTCACTTGATTAGTAAGAAAGTCAATTCGGCCTTCAAAATCCTAATTCTAACTTTAGTGAAATTCTGATTTCTATTTCTATTCGAGAATTTATGACACCAAGGCCTTATATTTCCTAACTCACCACAATTGAAAGAAGTAGGGATTAACATAAGTCCAAAGTTATGCGGTCACTGATATCTATTCCTAGGTTGGTAGGTCCTACGCTGTCAAGTAAGGCTCTGTCCTACGATACCTTTGTTCTTGATTTCAGAATTAAGAACATACGTAAGCTAATTGGTGGCAGGGATAAAAATAGTCTTAGAAGTACTAGCCCTATTTTGATTGGTCTGATTATATCCTAGACCTCCCTTGTTCCCAACTGGTTTGTTGAACCCCAAAAGACTGCCCCAATTTTTTAGATCCACTAGAGAAGCAAGAAGTTGAGACTTGGAATGTTCAAGTTCGCTCAGAAGGGTTTTAACATAAATTTTTAATTTCTCATTCTCAACAGTCAGCTCACTAACTCTCTTAGATGACTTCTCAAGTTCACTTGTAAGATATTTAATCTTAGACTCCAGGGATCGATTTACAGTTTCTAATTTGTTGAGGCATAAGATAGACTACTGAAGGACAGCTACAAGTTTCTCTCTAATTAGCTCAAGTTCATTTATCTTATTAAGCACAGTTTTATTGACATTCTTTATCTTAAGACACTCATCAAATAATTTTGATAAGCCTCACAAATTTCATCCTCATCTTTAGAATTTTTCCCAGATTGCTCACCACTATCTACTTCATCAACCTTCTCATTGTCCTCATCAAATTCACTTTTAATCCTAGCAGCAATAGCCATAAATTTTCCATCTCTTCCTATGTAGACATCTTACTTTGATTATCCGAGCTTGATTTGTCATCAGTGAGAGTTACATTCATAGCTTTACCTTGATTTCTCTTACCATTAGGGCACTCACTTCTATAGTAACCAAAACCTTAACACTTATGACATCTCACAGATTTAAATCTCTTTCTAGATTCACTTGAATCACCTCTATGTCTCTCTTTAATCTTCTTCTTATTTCTAAACATTTTTTGGAAATTCTTAACTAAGTAGGCTATTTCTTCATCATTAAGTGATTCCAAATCAGATGAATCATACTTTTCTTCCCTAATAGTGTTCAAGGCTATAGACTTATTCTTCTTAGGTTGAGATATAATGAATTCATAAGTTTGGAGAGATCCAACCAATTCATCAATCTTAACATCTAGATCATTGCTCTCCTCGATAGCCGTAACTTTTGGTCTAAATCTTTCAGGTAATGATCTCAAGATTTTTCTAACAATCTTAGACCCAGGAATTCTCTCACCTAGGTTAAAGTTAGAGTTCACTATGTCATTCAACTTCGCATAAAATTTATCAAATGATTCATCGTCCTCCATTCTAATTTCTTCAAACTTAGTGGTTAACATCTGTAGCTTGGAGTTCTTAATGGTTTTGGTTCCCTCATGTGTGGTCTCTAAAATATCTCAAAATTTTTTCACAATTTCACACATCGACACTCTCCTAAATTCTTCAGCAAACACAGTCATAAACAGGGCATGAAGCCGTTTACTATTCCAGTTTACTCAGCTAGTTCATTATTGGTCCAAATAGAAATGTCTGTGGGGGTAACTATACCTGAAACAGTAAAGGAATGAGTGGTCCAACCATTTTGTATACTAACCCAAATCTGCTCATCTAGAGGTTTAAAAAATACTCTCATCCTAATTTTCCAATATGCATAATTGTTTTCGTCAAAAAAGGGAGGCACGAAAAGAGATCAATTCTTCTAGAATAAATATTGGTCAAAAATCGAAATGAGGCTTTGATATCACTTGAAATAATGAAGTTCAACTCAACTAATACCTAGAGGGAGGTGAATATGTGTTTATGCGGAATTTAAATTTACCAATTAATAAATGCAACAAGTCACATATATTAATTAATCCATATGAATTCACATGCACAACTAACCTATGTTAAATTACCCCGGTTAATATATTATTGAAAAATAAATAACACTTGAAGATTGTTGACGGAGAAAACTCGTAACTGGGTAAAAACTTTGAGCTCAAGCCAGTAAATATTCACTATAAATGAATCAACTTACAGTACTGTTAGACTCGACTAACTTTAGTACTTTCTAACCTCATGACTGTAATCACCAAAGCCTTCCTGGATTACGTGCTCATGTTCCAATTCCAGATATTGTGAATTCGTCTATCTCATGTTGATAAATGAGAACTCCTCATTCTCCAATAATCGAAACTATGATCACCTTCCTTGATTTTCAGAACTCTGACAGATGTTATGGACGTATGTGTTTTGGTGTTTAGTTTATGTGAAGTTAATGTTTTTAAATGCTATGAAGAAATCAAAAAGAGGTTGAACTATTTGAATGATATATAGGAAGTACTTTTTTGTTTCACAATGTTCAACCAACCTTTTTCGAATGGAGGCGTGGATATATATATATATAGTGGAGAAGTTTTGGGTAGTATGGACCGAATAGAAACTTTGAAAAACGCGAATTAAGTTTTTCGGGATACACTATCACTCGAGCGACAACTCAGTGACATGTGAGAGGTCCAAGCGACAGACGAGCGACGTAGCTTCTGTTTTTATGCTTGAGCAGCAGCAGGGCAATAGGCTAGCGAAATTATGACGATTCTTTTCTCCTCATTCCATACTCGAACTCTAGGATTTCTAACTCACTTATACAACTTACCACTTGACATTTTGACTTTTAAAAACTATTTTTCAACAAGAGTTTTATCAAAAGATTGCCAATATGTTTAAAACCTAACAAAGAATAGCTCGATAAAAAGCGAGAGGAAAAGTGTGGATTTGGTGAGGCAAACTCCCTACATTAAAAGATGCAGCCTTGCTTGTTTAATATGTTGTAATTGTCTACCTTCTTGACGAATTGTGCACATAGAGAATGGCCAGATAATTCATATTCTATGAAACAAGAGTACATATTTATGAAAATACTATTGCCAAGAAAGTCGTTTATTAGAAAATAAGACGTGCAAAAATGGTCAGACACACACACACACACACACACACACCCACCCCACCCCCTACAAAATGAAAGATTGAGATTAGAAAGACATCGGGCAAATAATACAATTGGGGGATAGGGCTTCATAAATCATAAGTAGTAGCTTCTTGAGTTCTTCTTAAAAATTGTTCATGCCTTAGTACACATCTTTGATTTACGTAGGTAAAATGAGTGAATTAGGGATTACGTATTTTAGAACTGAAATTGGGGACGAACAATTGGGGTTTAAAAAAGTTTACGGATCGTGGAAGTCGTATTTCACACATGAAGACTATGGTGAGTTAGATGGTTTGACCTAGTTGTAATTTTTTTTAACAATCATAATTTGTCATGTGGAATTTTTCGTGCGATATATCTCAACGAGGGAAATGAAATCTAAAATTGTAATGTTGGATGTTGCTCTGTTAATGATCGCTAATACATCATCGAGTATGTCAAGAATTATATGAAAGGTGTGAATCATCAATAGATGATTCGTCACTCTTAGCCCCTGTTTGACACCAATTTTGGGTAAAAAATTAAGTAGAATTTTTGAGTTTATGTGTAATATTATTTTATTGATAAAATGTGTGGTTAAAATGAAGAATGAGAAAAAGAAATGGGTTTCAAACAGGGGCTTAAATAGTAAGAGATTATGATCTATATTTCATTCAATTAAATTGAGAATGAAATCCTTGCCCAATGTGTACTCACAAGTCGAAAGAGAGCTTTCGACTTACATTGATTTAATAGTAGGATGAAAGATATGATCGATGATTGAGATTGACACATATGCATATCTCATAATTTGTTGGATCATCTTGACAAAAGGATTATAGTTTCACAATATATAAACAAATTTAATTTTGACGTGACATTTTCGGTTACATGTGTTGCCCGACATGTTGCTAGATGTCAATCTGGGATAACGGATGTAAATTGATAATAAATTAAAATTGGATATTTTAATTTATCGATTTTTATTAAATTAAAATAATAATACGCATCATTAGGTATTGTGATCGGAACCTAATGGGCATGCAATGGGCATGAACAATTCAGGCCGTAACTATGTTTGGCGAAGACTGTGGCGAATTTCAGAATTTGGGCTTCTAAATCGTAGCAAATAATCAATTTTTTTTTTCATTTATACAAGTTTTATGAAACTAAATTTGTTAACTTAAAATTAACAATGAAATATTTAAAAAATATATATTACAATCAAATAACAATGAGAAAATATGTTAAATGATCACTTAAATACAATTCGTCATGCGATCTTAGAGACATAAATATTATTCAATTTTGAATAGTCAAGTTATTCAACTATTTCTTTTTCAATAGATAACATGATCAATCCATTCAATCTTTATTGTGAAATAGTTGATTGGAGGTAAATCTTGAATAATTTCAAGTTGGATACAACTGTAATTGGTATGATATTTGACTTATTTGTTTGACATTTAGCTGTTTTCCTAAATATTCTATTCCACAATTACAAAATCAAACTAAGATTTTTGTTTCTATTCTACAATATGGTTATAAGATATCTATGAAACCAAATTTGTGCAAAAAATATATCCAAACAATCTATTAACATAAACGGAAAAAAAAATGATTATCAATATTTTTAACTTAGCTATAGTGGGATAAGATCTCATTCCATTACATGTGTGGTAAATACACTTCACACTCATAAGAAATTCAATTTCACATAAAATAACAAATAAACTTCTTATGTGCAAAAATGGTTAAATTTTACACATTTCTCACTTTCCACAGTGCTCATAGCTTTTAGAGAAAAAAATATTGTTATTGCAACAACAATAACAATATATTACCTAAGGTCATAAATATTTTTATAATGCAATAGAATAAAATGAAAAAAAAAAAACTTAAATCACATCACATTTAACCATATATTGCATCCAATGGATAGAAGGTACAAATTCATATTAATTATTAACGGATTATAGATCGAGAAAAGAAAAATTCAATCCCACACACAAATTAATGATCCAATGAACAAGATATTGAAAAATGTAACTGAATTTAGAGACAAAACTATACAATAATCAATTAAACGATCAGATCAAGAAAGATGTTTGAAACGATGCATAAATATATACCAAGAAGGTGTTACACAATGGAATGATTATTCCTAATCCAAACACTAATTCTGTGATTTACAATATCATTGTTGAAGAAGCCTCATTATTTGAAGCAAACGAACAAGGATGAACAAATATAAACGACAATAGGTTTTTAAAACAAAGAAGGAAGAAAAAAAAAATTTGGGCCCCCTAAAGAGCTGGGCCTAAGGCCACAGCCTCTTGGGCCTCTCCTCAGGTCCGGCTATGTGAACATGGTCTCCAAAGGAATTCCCAAGCATGCAGGGGCGAACCCAGCACCCGGCGAGGTGGTGCAGCCACCCGTGCTAGATCTGCCAGAGTCTTCAATACCGTCGAGAGCCATCGGGTCACTGTTGCAGTGTTGATGTTCCCTATTCCAAAGAACAAAGAAGATGAGAAGAAGAAGAGCAAAAATTGGGTATTTTTGGGATTGACAGTTTATGGAATTCAGACTCAGTTTCAGCCTTCAAAGCCATTTATATTCTCGATTTCTCTCACAAATTCTGGGTTTGATTTGTTTACAGAAATATAACCACCTACAAAATACAGTGTTTGTGCATGAGAAGGGAGGGAGGAAGGGAACCTTGTTGTAGTGGGAGAGACATTCATGAGGATATTTATGTGAATAATATCTTATGTAATGACACTATTACCCTTCTTATAATCTTAATTTGCACGTTCAATTATTCTTAAATTCATATAACGTTTTGTAATTGATTATTTTTTTCAAATATCTTGGGTAAATAAATTAAATAATAAGCATTAGTTCCTAACAAAAGCAATTTCTCTCACATCTACAAAAAGCAAAATAATCATGTGTTCATGTTAATTCTCTAAACGACTATATTTTCGTCAATCCGTCCTAGTTATTTTCTCATCTTATGGTGTGCATTATCCCGATATTGAATTTGTCTATTAAAAGTACGGCAATCATGTACATCCATTTTAAAAGAAAATTGGCTTCTGCAAAATTTGTCTAGACGACAACATTTACAAGCCGTCGATCTTCGATAAATGTCAAGCCTCAAAATATTTCCTAAAGTAGACAAATATTTAATACTATTCATAGTATTATATATTTTCTTTAATAAAATCTAGTAATATCATCAATTCCAATGCGTCTTGAATTTCCTTTAAAACACCTATATGTACTGAACTTAATTATTCGTGCGAGGAAATTCTTGTTATTTTCCATTGTTTTATAGGTTGATCACCTTAGTTTTGATATTATATGTGGCAACTGTAAGTGTTGAAAGAGTATTCTCTACTATGAATCTAATCAAGAGTGACTT
>CAIGRN010183666.1:0-13735 GCA_903798345.1 Fraxinus anomala | reverse complement strand
CATAGGGAATATAAATTCCCAACAGGAGGGAGAAAGAATAACATTATTGGACGTACCTTTTTTTCCGAAACTCTTGATTCATTTTCTGAGCTTTGCTACTTCTGCTTCAATTCCAAGGTATATATAACTGCTATAATTTCCTTCACATTAAAAAGTTATTTATCAAGAATATGTAGAAAAATAAAAATGTGAATCTTGTCCCTGAATAAACAACAGATAGTGTCGTTTCCCTAATATTGTTGTACTATTAATTAACTACTGATTTTATTTATTGTTTGTATTGTCATAGATTATAAAGTGATAGAGATTATTAATGAAAAATGCAATATATTAGATAAGAGTGATGAACACGAGGTAAACAAAAATAGGTTTTTAAAGAGATGATGCTAGCACCTGAAGTTGGGGTGATTTTTGAATAATTGGACCGTCTTTTTGTGTACTATAAGCTATACGAAAAATAGGAAGGTTTTGGAGTTAAAAAGAAACAATCATGCTATTAACATCAAGTTTGACAGCTTTTTTGACATCATGTGAGTTGACAAATTTTTAATTTCATGTGGGATGAGGTTAGCTACTCGGAACTCACCTGGATGAGGTTAATTTTTAGACTTAAAGAATTTGAGTTGACATCACGTGATGGGACGAGGTTAGCTTCTCGGAACTCACCCAGAACAAGCAACCATGTCTACTAACATAAGAAATATCACCCACCAAAACATGGCCATGCAAGAACTCCTCATGCACAGATGCAAGGCCAATGAGGTCCTACAATCCTTCCTTTTGCACCACAAGGATACTATTCGTGTGAGGATGAAGTCCAAAGTCAAAGACTCCTAAGAAAACTAATTCCCTTTATTTCGTTTTTGGGCCCCATCTCCCAAGCAAGCTAGGGAAGTTAGCCCCTTGAAAGGGAAGTGGGGGATTGATATTTCCTTAAACTATGCTTTTGGCAGACCCACCAAAGCCCATGTTGACATGGATGATAATTTTTCCCCCGAATACGTGCCCGAACACATGACGCAAAGGTCTGTTAGTGTGTTTGACAAAATCAGTTTCGTGGGAACCAGGTGCAGGCCATCCCAACCACCTTCTACATCTAGGAACATGCCACAACCACAACCTCTTGTGGCCCAGCCATCGAAGGAAAGGTTGGGACATGCCCCCGATGTTATTCTGCCTAGAAATAAGTGCACATGAGGGATGAAATGGTGAAGGATCAGGCAGTACCATCTTATGTTTCGCCTAGATATCGGGCTAATGAAGATGAAGACTTGGATGAACCTAAAAAATCTTGTGATCTCGGTGACGACGACGAAGATGAAAATTTGCCTTTTTCACAAGAACTGAGTAGTGCTCCTGTCTCGAGTCATTATGTACAGCAACCAAAGATACCAAAGTATGGCGGATGAGACAACTCGGCTATGCACTTGAACAGTTGCAAAAAGACACGAGTCTGAGAGATGCCACTCCCGTCGTTAAATGCAGAGCCTTTCATCTAATTTTAAGTGGGGTAGCTAAATTTTGGTATAGTAGGATACCCCAGGGCATATTAGGAGTTGTCCAAAGTTCAAAAGTACGTTCCTAAAACAATTCACTATGAGTAAGGAAGGATGGGCTCCTATCCAACGTCTCCAAGACATTAGGCAACAATTCGGGGAGATGTTTAAGAGTTTTTAGCCCTCTTTACTAACGAGATGACATATTATACACAAGTCACTGATCGAGAGGTGTTATCCGCACTTTGAGGTGGGCTAAACATGAATAACCTCTTCGAAGGGATGTATAAAATCAGGACTCCACCAGTTACGATGCCCTACTAGAAATGATGAGACACGAGATCATCAATGATGAGACACGAGATCATCAATGATGAGTTGATTGATCACCGAAATAGAGCCAACATGAGTCTTCAACCCCCACAAAGACAGCATGGAAGATGGCCCACCTCTCACCTAATGGACCACCAAAGGAACCAGGCTGGTAATGAAGTTGTTCCCAATTTCGGGTAAGCACTTGCCATAGCCATGTAAAGAAGTGACCCCTGAAACCAACATGAGGCAAACTATGTCCCGACAACAGGCCCCCCAAAGAGGGAGATGTTGAGTTGGAACCTAGGAATAGGCCGAACAACCCTCAATATTGTACTTATCATCACTCCTACAGTCATGATACAACGAACGGCAGAGACATAGCCCAACACCCTAGATAGGTGAACATACGAAAGAACCAAAGAAATGATCATCCTCCTACGGACATGCCCCCGCCTTGGTAGGATCAAAGGCATAGGTGTGAAGAGGTTAGACCCCCCTGTCGAGAGCTATCTCGACGGCGAAGGAGGAAGGAACATGATATAGAAAGGCCTAGGGAGGCACAACATCGTAGGGACCCTCTGCCAACGTGGAAGATGCTCCTATCCATGAAATCGATACGATTTTTGGGAAACCCTATGTTGGGGACAACACAAGGAACTCACAAAGAAATTATGCTAGAGAAGCCAAGAACCCCCAATGACTAGCTACATAGTGTATAATATTTCTAGAAGAAGGCAATTATCGACCATCTCCTTTATCCAGGAGGATGCTGAGGGTGTACACTTTCCTCATTGTGACACTCTCGCGGTAAGGATCGTTGTGGCCCGTAATGTATTGAAGCTGATGCCAAAAGGGATTACCTCATTGGTTCTCTGAGGCGTACAACATAAGCCTCCCATGTTGAAACTGATCGTCATGGGAGAGCCCATACCTGGATGAACTATCGACCATGTAAAGAAGCGTGGGCACTTCAAAGATGAGGATCGGATCCCAAAAGGAATTGCCTCGTTGGTTCTCCGAGGCATACAACACAAGCCTCCTATGACAAAGTTGAATGTCATGGGAGAAGCCCTATATGCATGGACCATCTGCTATGTAGAGAAGTGTGGGCGCTTCAGAGACAAGGATCGGATCCTAAAAGGGATTACCTTATTGGTTTTTCGAGGCGTACAATACAATTCTTCCATGACGAAGCTGAACGTTATGGGAGAAGCCTCTACATGAATGAACCATCCACCATTTAGGGAAGTATTGGCACCTCGGAGATGAGGATTGGATCCCAAAAGAGATTGCTTCATTAGTTCTCCGTGGCATACAACACAATCCGCCCACGATGAAGCTGAACGTTATGAGAGAAGCTCATATATGGATGAACCATCCACCATGTAGGGAAGCGTTGGCGCCTTAGAGATAATGATCGGATCCCAAAAGGGCCTCATTGGTTCTCCGAGACGTACAACACAAGCCTCCCACGATGAAGCTGAACGTTATAGGAGAAGCCCCAACGTGGATGAAACATCCACCATATAGGGAAGCGTGAGCACTTCGAATACGAGGATCGGATCCCAAAATGGATTATCTCATGGTTCTTCGAGGCGTACAACACAAGCCTCCCATGACAAAACTGAACGTCATGGGAGGAAAAATAATATTAAAAGCTGAACGTGTTTGAATAGTAATCGTGTTTCAAATGTTTGAAAGATAATTCGTCTTTCGAGGTCATTACATTTACTTCAATTCAACTTCCGAGTTTTATTGTTTATGTTATGCACCTTTTGGAGGTCCCAACACTTATATTGTTTAAGTTATGCACCTTATGCATGTCCAAACACTTGCAATTTATATTGTTTAAGTTATGCACCTTATGGAGGTCCCAACGCTTGCAATTTATATTGTTTACGTTATGCACCTTAGGGAGGTTAATATGAATTATATTTGCTATAAACATTACTAAAGTTCCACCTCTAAAACAAGAAATTTATGAAATATGTACATTAATAAAAGAATTTGTACAAATGAGGCCCTCAACCACTACATGGATAACAAAATTAAAAATCCTATACTATGCTGAAGGTGGCAGGGAGTATAATGCCTCCGTAGCAAGCTTTTCAGCAGCTGAGGTTTCTTGGCCTGAAATTTCCCTCTCAAGAGTACCATCTTGATCTTCTCCTTCCACTGTGTCATCAACTGGGGTCTGAGGTACCTTCTCCAAAACCTCTGCTCTTAGTGCAGAAGTAATGAGTTGGGTAAAGCTCTCCTACCCTATCTACTACTTCGACATAAGCAAACCTCCTCCAATAGGCCCATAAGCGCTAATACTTTTTCGTCTAATGGAAGTTGGCAATGTAGTCCCTCACAGCCTCCTTACCTGCTTTCTGAGCATCAGCTTTGGACTGCTTAGCCTCATTTACATAGTATCTTATTTGAGTATCCAGAAACCCATTAGTATCCTTGAGCCCAACATTCTCTAAATTAGCCTTTTCTAAAGCTTGGGCCATTAGCTTCTGATGATTGATTGAAGTTTCAGCCCTCTTTGTCATGGAAGCCACTTCGCACCGTGATTCATAGACATGAGCTTCAATCTCTGCTAAGATAGAATCTAACTTAGCTTCCTCTTCAGCTCGCTGGGCCTTCAACTCTTTAGCCTTAGATTTTATTTTCTTCATTTTTTCCTCTGCTGAGGCCAACTTTTCAACTTTTCTAGATTTCTTAGGGGTCTTTGCCACTGGTTTTTTTTCACAACCTCAGAGGTCTGCTCTACCTCATTCGCAACCTTTTCACTTGACACTTTAGCTTTTTGGGCCTTGGTAGCATCAAATAAGCCCGCATCGCTTCAGAGGTGGGGTTTGCTTGGCAACAGGGACATTGGTTGTCCTGAACTTCCCATTGTCATGGGATAATTTCCTCCATTCTTGAGGCTCCTCCATTTTCCCATTGCCCTGTCGACCCTTTGGACCCCTTTATCCTCACTTTTCTCAACATGTTCCTTACTGAGGCGTTCAAGTATTCCCCTGACATGCTTAGCTCCTTCAAAAGAGGGTTTCAGAGCCTTGAAGCTTACTGTTGAGGTTGCCTTCAAGATTGAAGCCATGTTAGGGATGGGTTACTTCTTCATCCTAAAATCATTTGCAAACAATAGAGGCAATGTTAAAATTTGTACTATAGATATATACTTACACAGGGCTTCAGTGTTTACCTTTCGAATCCATTAATCCAAAGTCTAGGAAAAACATGCTTCGATCAATTAGGCGATCGAAATGGCGTATCCTTGAAAGATGTTTGTAAATGTCTTCGATGATGTCCCACTCCGCTTGGAAGAGCTCAAAGTTGAGTCCCTGATGCAAAGCAAGAAGCGCTAGGTGAAATTACAAACAAATGGCAAGTCTAAAAGAAGAGAAACTCATGAGTTTCGGAGTACTAGGTCGGCACAGTATATGTTGGGGCCTTATCGAACCAACTAACATTTATCCCTTACTTGAAACCATGACTCTTTTTATCCCTTAATGGACGATGACAGGCCACTACAAAGGGAGATGGGCCCCCGATGGGATCATGTAGTACCACCCTTTAGACTCTTCTTTCCAAAGTACCCGAGGTTGGAAAAATATTTGGAAGACATGAAGGGGGTATATCATTGCCAAGCAAGGTCTCCTTGTAAATGAATTATGCCCCGACCAATTGGCTCCATCCATTTGGCAATAATTAGGTGGGAGCTAACATGTAAGACCTCAGCATTGCCCTAAAAAATGGGTGCAAAGATAGACACATACCCGTCCTAAATAAGAACTTGCTAACCGCCACACAACCTTGCCTCGGATATGTAGTGATAGCAAAAAAATCTGCCCCGCCCCACCCCGACAGTTTGGCAGGGCGGGGCGGGACGGGACGTCCCCGTGAAGAATAAAAAAAATTAATTAACTAAATAAATGAAATTTAGTTACAACGTAATTCTACTTGCAAATGTTTAATTTTGGACATTGTTTGTTTCGAGTACTTGCTTTGGATGTTAATGTAGTTAGTTTGAGCATTATTTGCTTTGGATTTTAAATAAAATTTTGAATTTGTATTTTAACAAAAAATTTTGAAAAAAAAGGGGGGCAGGAAATGGGGCAGGCCGAGACGGGGTGAGGGTGCCCCGCCCCGAACTTGCCCCGCTACCATCCCTATGGATATGGGCTTTGGGCTCTAAGAGTTCTATGGATTCAGGGATTCTATATCTTTTCCTAAGTTCAACCAATTTGGAAGATGTTATAGTAAAAATGATTCTTGCAGCCCCCCGTCCCGCCTCGTAATCAATGGGACCTTCACTCATTACCCAATAACCTCCGTCTAACGTCTCAAGCATAACCTGGTCCCCAATCTTGGCAATGGTGACCCTCCCATCATTAGCACTCGACTCGGAAGCCATTGAAATTGAAAAAAACAAAAGATGGAAAGAATGGGAAGACAAATTTTTTTAGAGAAATTACCAAAATAAAAAGAAGTTCTAGGAATACGACGTAGCTGGAGAATAGAAACGACCGGAAAGTTTTTTGAATGCTGGAGAGATTTGAAGATTTTTGCGAAGGTTAAAAAATTGATACAAGAGCATGATTTTGGCTTTTATAGGAAGAAAGGACGAAGCTTAGCCGTTGGATCTTGATCTACTTCATCAAAAGCATCCGTTTTTAACTTTATCTGAGGCGTTGAAATCAAGTAGTTTTTGTTATTAATGCCTCAGATTGATACATGTCTCTCATGCACGAGCTTCGACGCGTCCATCTAACATTACAGTAGCATGGCGATCATTGGGCATTCAATATATGACAGTTGTACACGTATTGGAAGTTGAAATGCCTCAATTGTCATTCTTTGGTAACGTATAAAAACATCAAATCATTGGCACAATTATCAAAAACATACTTTATTGTCAATGAAATAAGTAGTTTCAGCAGTTCAGAACTTCCCTGTTTCGGCTCATCAACCGAATTTTAGCTATTTTCAATATAAGGAGCTTTAGCAGTTCAGTACTTCCCTGCTTTGGCTTATCAAACGAAATTCAGCTATTTTCAAAATAAGGAGCTTTAGGAATTCAACATTACATAAGGATAGGACATCATACGAAATCAGCTTCAAATTTGAACTCCAATTATGATATCAATATCTATAATTGGACTTGGGGAACTAGTGTTGTCGAAAACCTAACCAAGACAAGAAGGCAGGCCCCAAAGAAATTCCACTCAAGACAAAAGTCTACGCATGACATGATAATCATACATGGACTTGATATACTATTTTTATGCTTCGCCACCTAGACTCCTATGTGGCTTAGTCGAGCCTCTGAAGTCCTTTCCGCTAAAGCCATGTGGCATCCCACATGGAGTAGGACCTACCAGAGTCTAGACAAACTCAATCAATCGAAGCCCATTCTTACCGAAGCGATTCATGAGGGTGATCCTGCCAAAGTCCTTTTGCTAAAGACAAATTCGAGGTCCAAACGAAGCTTCTTTGCTGAAGTGGTGAGGTTCAACGAAGTAGAATATGACGCTCAACTAAGGCTGGTGACCATCCACATTTGAAGATCTTGAATTTATGAAATCCTTTTAGATTGATTTGATTGGACTTTTGTAATGAGTATAAAGGTCAATCTTGTCAGCATAGATAATGGGATGATCGTCTCCTTTTTGGGGACATTTACTGCGCCACATGTTAGTGAAGTCAAAATTGATAACTATGAAAAGATGCCTTGGTTAAGGAGATGAAACCACATGTCTCCCCATCCCATGGACACCATTTCACATGTAACACTATAAATATCACCCATTTGTGCCATTTTGAAGGTAATGCAAATATATCATATACAAGTCATATATTCTCCTTTTTTTTATTTATTAATATTTGATTTTTAATGTTTGAGGTGTGATCTTGATTTTGAGTTTGGCTCTTAGTTGGTCGTTCATTATTATGTAATTTATCTCATATATTTTGCCTAAACTCGAACATATTTGTCCCGGGTTATAAAACTTCTCCCATGTTCAAATTTTGTTTTATTATTTATTGACAATCAATCCACTCGTGTAGGAATTAGGTTGAGAAAACGTGGGTGAGCCCGGTATCCGTTGTCCAAGTCAACGGTGCGAAAAATGAGGTCAACACAAACCACCACCAAACGACCTGTCGAAGCACTACCACAAGAGAAAGAACCATCTTGTCAACGGTGGAGGGAAAAAGAATATTATTATTGGAAGTACCCATTTTTTTTTTCAGTAAATCTTGATTCATTCTTTGAGCTTGCTACTTCTGCTTCCAAATTCCAAGGTGTATATTCGTGCTATAATTCCATTCATGTTAAAAAATTATTTATCAAGAATTTGTAGTAAACTAAAAATGTGAATCTTGTGCCTGACTAAATATCAGATTAATGTGTTGTTTCCCCAGCATTGTGGCACTATTAATTAAATACTGACGAAATATGCAATATGTTCGATAAGAGTGATGAACACGAGGTAAACAAAAAATTGGTTTCTGAAGAGATGATGCAAGCGCTTGAATTCGGGATGATTTTTGAATAATTGGACAGTCCTTTTGTGTTCTAGAAGATCTATGGAAAATAGGAAGGTTTTGGAGTTAAAAAGAAAACAACTTGTCATCTGGTAATTTAACATTTGTCTACTTGTCATGTTCTCAAGCTGAAAATTCAACGTGTCCAAAAATAAATTACCTCTATCCTTATTCATTGACGAAAACAGGGTTCAAAGCTAAGGTTAGTGCTTCTGTATTTAAAGATGGAAAGTGCAACATTAATTCTGTTATTCCTGAGCATGATCAAGGGTTGAGTTCACATAGCTCACGATTTTGCTCGTGCAATAGGGAAATTAGTACACGTGCTAACAAAAAACTTGAACCGAATGATTGAGCGGGGATTGGATTGGCAATGAATTATCAAGCATTTGTAGTGGAAGCTGGAGGGCTGTGATAATGTTCCATTTTCCGAGAAATATTGTCGAAATTACATTGTTAGGAAACGATGACTGAGACTTAGTATTAGAGATGCTGAAGTAATCCATAATTATTTTATTCGGATGCAAGCAAAGAATGCAACTTTTAGCTTTGTAGGTTTTACTTCTCTTCGATACATATGACTATTAACATATTATACTAGGTTCTTATTTGTCATATTCCTTTTGAGTTACGCTATACGGGTACATAACTCGTAACATAAAGGTGCACATAATGCACAAATGGCGCCCTGCTTCTTTGTTGCATATTTTTTCACTTTCCCTTTCCTTTCCCTTTCCCACCTTATTTCCCTTTTCCTCCTCTCCAAAAGCCGATAATGAAGGCGTTTCTGCTCCTTCCGCGCCTTCTTCTCCTCCTCTCCGGGCTTTCTTCTTCTTCTTCTTCTTCCATCAATGGTGATTCACCCCTTCCTCTAAATTAAAACCTAACTCTAAAATCCAGAACCCCCCTGACCTTTGCTATCATGTTGAAGGTCTTCACCTCCACATGCCGTTCGTCGTTTGGGGTACAAATCCTCCCTCTCCAAGCTTATTAGCTGGATTGAAGTCATCTGTTGTAGATCTTAGCTCCACATAACTGAACGTGTATGGTCTGGCATCCATCCCCAAGAAATCTGCAAATTCACAGAGAAACATCTGTTCACTTCCAAAGGGCAGTGATTATTCATCCAACCCCTAGCTCATTCATTCCTTACCTCGTAATATTGTTCCATAAGAGGATAGGCATTATAAGTTTGGTATTAATTAAATATGCAGCGACCTATCTCTCATTGTGGAACATTTAGGATGCAATTTATCACAAGAAGTTAAACAAAAAGCAACAACAACTCCTGAACTGGAAAGGATACTTAGGCTACTATACTTTTCCTTTCTTACCTTCTCCCTCATAGCTCTATTTCCTGTTTCTTCTCTGAGCCAAACAATATGCTGCAAACTCAGAAAGAAGACTTATAGGTAAGGGTTTGGAATCCAGTTAGAGATGCATACATAGTTTTATTATAGGGTGAAACATAAACACATTTTGTTACTTTCAACCCCGCTGCTTTTTTCTAGAACTTCACCTGGCATCACCAACTCCATAAACCCTAACCTTCTATCAAGAACTCTAATCGATCATTCGAACTTTTCAATAATAAATATCAGAAATGACTTTCTACATGTCCAGTGCCTTCATGGTTGTGAAGGGCCTCTTCATATTCAACAAACCCACAAAAACCTCCCCACCTTCCTTGATAAATTCAAAGCAGCCTCTCCTCAGCTTCTCAGGGTTGACTCGCTCCAGCCCCTTCTTAACCACCTCCATCCCAACTCCAAATCACCGCCTAAGGTCGAAGAAAAAAAAGTGTGTCTAGATCTTTGACTTCGACAGAAAGAGAGAGAAATAGAAAGGAGAGCAAAAGTGAAACGGAAAAGTAAAGGTTTGGGCGCCCTCCAATAGGGGAGCGCTATTTGTGCATTATGTGGACCTTTATGTTACGGGTTATGTACCCAGAGCATAATTCATTCTTTTTTGTACCTTTTATTAAATAATTTGAAAAAGGTCCTTTCAGTTTATGTGATTTTGTAGAGGTGTCCTCCTAACAAGCATTGTTAAAGCAAGAATTTACTAATAACATTTTATACCTCCTGAGTAGTTAATCCAAAATAGGATCCCAATCTTTTACTCTTTAGGATAAGGGCTGTGCTATACATACATCCGGGCTCATAGCTCGGATGACAGCCCCCTCACATGGGGGGGGGGGGGTGGCGGCGGCGTATTGAATAAAAAAATGTCGGGCCCCCCCTCATTTGAGATCCGAGCTGTGAAGCTTGGATGTACAAATAGCATTTCTCAAATTAAAATTGGTCCTATCTTTTACTAATTTAAATTTGATTAGAGTTCTTCAACTTTTGATTCAAATTTGGAAGATCTAGAGGAATTTTAAACTTTTTAAACTTGGTCAATAACTACACAAAATCATCATTTATTTTAAATTGAAAAAAAGTGTTATTTTTACCAATTGTTGCTTCATTATGCTTTGATGTTTGTTACTTTCAGCTAATTCTTATATGGTAGCTCTTCATTCGATTATTAACTAAAAACTGGTTCATTGTTTCATATGACCAGATGGTGATCGAATTTATGGAGTTTTGACAATCAGCTGCTAGCTGCTTTGAGAAAACTACCATTTCATCAACATCTTTCTTTGCAAAATGTGAGAAAAATTATTTCAGAAGATGATGATTATCAAATACTCTTGATTGCTCGTGAACAAGGTTGCCGACGACTTATCGAGGGATTACTAAATTATATTATGCAGCCCGCTGAAACTTTTGTTGATGTAAGCAGTTTTGATGTACTTCACTAGGAAGATAACATTTTTTCAAATCACCAAAATGCCCACTAAGTCTCTTCACACCACTACAAGGAAGTCACCTTTTCGTTAAGGTTTTCACAACAAGTGTAATAATATGCTTCTCTTAACATGTAAATATCCTTAATGCTTAGCAAAATGATACTAGAGTGTCCAAATTTGTGAAGCTGCGACTCTTTTTGTTGTTCTTTGATGGATGCGTAGCATAGATTGATATAGATTATTAGTATTTAATTGTGAATATTGCTTTTGTTTCAACTCTAAAGATAAATCCTCGTCCTTTGTTTTATTATGGAAAAAAGTAATCTGTATATTGTGTTTCCTTTTGAGATTCACTAGATGAGTTTAACAACTATGTAATGAGTGTCTGACATCTAAGAATCTAAGTATATCTGTAAGGTTATGCATACTTCTTTCATATGCAGAACAATATGCATATTTTCGTACATGGAACTAACATCTTTGTATAAACTGCCTCGATGAATGTATATTTGTGCAAGGGAAAGATGAAAAAATCAGTATATTTCTCATATGGTCAATTTTTTATAATGTAATTTTTTCGATGTGGTTCTTGTAGCAGCAGTTTCTTATCACTGAACACTAGGATCTTATATGTGAGCAAGCACTCCTAACTGCACATATAAATGATGTCTGAAGAATAAAATAAAGATTGTTTGTTCTCGTTTTGTTTGATATTTTTGTATATGATGGGCCTTTGACAATTTTTCAGTGAACTCTCAATTCTAGAGAGAGAAGAATAAAGTGTCGGCAGAAAAATATCAGCATGGTCAATGAAATATAAGGATCCCACTTTATACGTTGAGCGTGCTGCATAAACATGGGATCATTTTTCGTGATGCAAGACTACATTTATTCAAGATGAAAGAACTCAGTGATACTGTTTAGTCTAATGAACGCATAGGATTAAAATTCATGATGTCTAAGTGCTCAGAAGTTTTAGGATTCTCATTTTTCATGTACATTTAGTTTAATCAGCAATACATCAAATGAGAATCCTATGGGGTATTTGAAGAAACTATTTTGATAGGGTACAAAGGTTGCATGTATATAGCTTCATATATTTTTGTAATTTGCAGTCTACAGCTATCGGTTGTATTCAAGTGAAGTAAGCTTGTTTATTTGTCTCAAATCATTACTATTGGTGCTTGTATGCTCATAAGGATAGAAAGTATCTCAAAATTAACTGGTTTTCTCCTTCCTTTTTACATCTCCTTTTTCCTATTAGTTAAGGTTTCAATATTTCAAGTGAAGATAATTACTCTATGATGTTTAGTTTAGTGCTGACTCATATGCGACTTCAATTAGAATTTCTTCACGTGATACTGGAAATACCATGGTGGATGCTTCTTTGGGGAAAATTATGACTAACATGTGAGAAGATTGCTTGGCTTTTGTCAGAGGGTGAAAATTGGAAGTAAAATAGGGGTAGGACATTGCATAGTTCAATGCCTTATATACTGGGTAAGTGAAATATCTTTATCTTGAAAATTTGATTTGAACGATGGTTTTCATATATTGTGAAAGATTGCACCAGCTTCTTGTTTGAATTGCCCCGTAGTTTGTTGGTAAAAGCATTTAAGCAATTTTTTAATAGTGAGGAACTTTACATACATTGTTTCTACTAATTTTTGAAATATACTTGACTCTTGAAGGAGCTCTAAAGATGCCGTAGTTTGAAATAATGAAACCATCCTCTTACTATTCACGTTCAGAATGGATTCTCATGAATCATATTCTAATTGCTGTAACATCCGTTTCTTTGTGTATCTACACGTAAAATGATAAATATTAGCATCATTCCTGCAAATCGATAAACTCGTAATTTTTCAACATGTAATAAATACCGATATAAGCTGGATGCAGTGTTATACTTGTGGTCTTGGAATCCCTCTCTCATCCACACCCCTCACCCCCAAACACCTATTTGTGGTGATGTCAATGGGGCTGAGCCGAGCCGGCTAGGCCCGTATAAGCACAAGCTCGGCTCGTTACTCGTGGGCCGAGCTCGGCTCAGCCCACGAGCTGAACTGAGATCGACTCGTTAGAGCTCGGCCCACGAGCTCGTGGTTCACGAGCCGAGCCGAGCTCGGCTCGTGAGCTCGCCCAATTTTTTTTTCTTTTTTTATTTAAAACTATACTTAGACCTTAAAAAAAAAAAAAAAAAATTTGACGAGCCGCTCTTAAAAAACGAGCCGAGTAGGCTCGGGAGGCTCGTGGCTCGTAAAAAACGATAATTTTTCAACATGTAATAAATACTGATATAAGCTGGATGCAGTGTTATACTTGTGGTCTTGGAATCCCTCTCTCATCCACACCCCTCACCCCCAAACACCTATTTGTAGTGATGTCAATGGGACTGAGCCGAGCCGGCTCGGCCCATATAAGCACAAGCTCGGCTCGTTACTCGTGGGCCGAGCTTGGCTCAGCCCACGAGCTGAACCGAGATCGGCTCGTTAGAGCTCGGCCCACGAGCTCGGCTCGTGAGCTCGCCAAATTTTTTTTTCTTTTCTTATTTAAAACTAAACCTTAAAAAAAAAAAATTTGACGAGCC
>CAIGRN010183656.1:0-12307 GCA_903798345.1 Fraxinus anomala | reverse complement strand
GAAACTAATTAAAAATGACTTGTTTCTTTAATTAGCATTATTTCGCATGTAATTTCGTACTACGCATTTTTCAAGCCAACTTCCCAGACCAGTCTCAGTAGAATATTAGTACGAGTTTTGATGAATGTGAAGCAGAGTGTACCAAAAGCTTTTCTTGTACTACTTATGCTACTCAGTTTATACATGATGGTGTCATTGGGTTCTTGGTGTGGTATAGGGATTTGATTGATATCAGAGAGGTTTCTGGAGCAGATAGCCAGTTGAACATTTATGTTCGTTTGCCAGGTTTAGAACTAGGCAAATCTATTTGATAATCACTTCTTAGACTTCTCTCTTTGTTTCTAAGACACATATCTTAGCCAAATAAGATATGTGGAGATTTTAGAAACTAAGAAATATGTTGCATAAAAAAATTAGGTAATGTTTGTTAGTGTATTATGAATACTTACCAAACTCGGCCCAACCATCGATTCTAATGAGGCACCAAAGTTGACCTGTTCACAGGCCATGGGGTCAAGTAGCATATCTCGGAAAAATTTGCAGGTTGGTTGCCTGTTTAAAAGTCAGACCAACGGCTCTGGTCCATGTTCTACAAGTTTGATCATTCCAGACATATGAAAAACCTTATTTTAGCTCGTATTAAATATAGATAAGAATGGAATATTCATAAATATAAACAGAAACAATCCAAGTAATATTCTTGGTTCAATTGAGATTTGTTATATTGTTATAATGAACTTCTAAAGAATAACATCACTCTACGGAGCCTAATTTTATAATCAAGTTTCATAAAGCAGAACTTCAGAGAAAGATAACAACGACCAATCTTGTTCATTGTACAATATAGCAGCAACTATAGATAAAACTTAATTTAAACATGATTCATGTAAAGAAAATTGCATCAGCTGGTTCTTTTTATGATCAAACAATGATTCAGATAATAATAATAATAATAATAATAATAATAATAATAATAATAACAATAATAAGAAGAAGAAGAATAGATTTACCTTTATTTGGCTTGGCAATTATTGCGGCTACAATAGATAACTTCTCCAATGAAAACATGATTGGCGATGGTGGCTTCGGTCAGGTTTATAGGATAATGTGAAAGAATTGTATAAAGTGGCGTTGGTTCGAGGTACCAAGACCAAAAAAGTATATTAACTTATATAAGAATTTACAACATAAAGGCTGTATATTCTATACATAAAAATATTATAGATTAAAAGGAAAGAATAAAGATTAAAAGGAAGGAAAGAAAGAAAAAAATGCTATAATCAAGCAATCACGCCTCTTCCAGTAATCAAGCAATCAAGTCTTTTCCAATATAGTATGCTGACTATTAGTTTCCTTAACATCCCCCTGCAAGCGAATAGGGGGAAGACAAACCATGAGCTTGGCCTTGAGAAAGAGAAACCGAGAAGAAGTAAGTCCCTTTGTAAAAATATCGGCAATTTGGTCATATGTAGAAATTAACTTAACAGCAACATCCTTGTTCAAAACTTACTCCTAAATAAAATGAACATCTACCTCTGCATGCTTAGTTCGAGCATGAAAAATGGGATTGGAGGCAAGGGCAATAGCACCCAACTTATCACACCAAATAGTAGGAACACATGTAAGAGGAACGTGTAAATCTTTGAGAACCATCCTAATCTAATAGAGTTCGGCAACAGTCAATGCCAAAGCCCAATATTCCGCCTCAGTACTTCATCGAGCAACGATTGACTGCTTCTTAGCACACCAAGAAATTAAACAATGACCTAAGAAAGTACCAAAGCTCGTGGTGGAGCAGTGGTCATCTGGATCTCCTGCCCAATCAAGATCACTAAATGCTTGTAAGTGAAGACTCCCTTTAGAGAAAGTACAACCATATAAACCGTACCTTTAAGAGAGCGAAGGACCCGTTTGGTAGCCGTCCAATGTGTAGTAGTAGGAGCGTGAAGATGTTGACAAAGCTGATTGACGGAATAAGCAATTTCTAGACGGGTAAGAGTGCAATATTGGTGGGCAACAACTATATGACGATATTCCATGTCATGAGAAAGATGATCACCACTAGAAGCAGCAAGCTTTGAACCTGAGGTACATGGTGCGGATTATGACTTGGCATCAACCATATGAGTACAATCCAAAATGTCCAAGATGTATTTGGATTGATGGAGATGCAAACCATGAGAATCACGGGTGACCTGAATTCCAAGAAAATAATGGAGAGACCCCAAATCCTTCAAGGCAAATTCAGATTTTAATTGCTATAGTAATGAGGCAATGAACAAGTTATGTGATTCAGTAATGAGAATTTCATCCACATAGACCAAAATAAAAGTATGACCATCTGCTTGGTGATAAGTAAAAAGAGAGTGATCCACTGATGATCCAACAAATCCAAGTTCCAAAAGACATTGAGATAATCTATTAAACCAAGCTCTAGGAGCCTGTTTTAATCTGTAAAGGGCCTTATTAAAAAGACATACATAATGATGTTGTGGATCAACATAACCTTGAGGTTGAGAAATGTAAACTTCTTCATTAAGAGTACCATGAAGGAAGGCATTAGACACATCCAATTGCTTGATATCCTATCCAAAGTGTACGGCAAGAGTCAAAACAATGCGTACAGTGACAGGTTTAATAACAGGACTAAAAGTTTTAAAAAAAATCAACGCCACTAATTTGGTTAAATCCCTTAGCCACTAAGCGAGCTTTGCAACAATCAAGAGAACCAGCCTCGTTCTGTTTAGTCCTGTTATTAAAGATAAATCCTTTTGATTTCTTTAATGTTCTGTGAAGTTTTATTTTTGATATTTTTGTTCCTTTGAAGAGATTTTTTTTTAATCTTTTAAGAGTAAAAAAGGCTTTATCATTCCTTAATTAAATGTTTCCATATGCTTACTTTGTGTTTTATTCCAAATACTTGGAGTACAAGCTCTTAGCTTTCCTTGAAAGAATTTTAAATTTTAAATGAGAACTTAATTGCAAAACATTAGATTTCATATGCTTGAAGCTGAAATTGATCTTTTTCAAAATCTAGGTTATTTTATATTATGTAGGCTTCAATTATAACCATAACCTTTTATTTTATTCATTTTCATTATTATTATTTTTTTTTTGCCAATTTCAAAACCTTGTGAGAAGCTGCAATTTTATGTAAAAAGAAAAAGCTTAATCATTCATAATAAATTTCACTAACATACAAATCATAAGTACACATTGTTGTTAGAAATCTCTATAGTCAAGTTCAACTAGTGAGAACATTTCTAAGCAGTTCTACCCATAATTTCAGCCTCTTTGATTTCCGGCATCCTAGTCTCCTTAAATCTTCTTTATAAACTCAACTATTCCTGGAAATACCATAGAAAACTTGTTTCATCAAGAATGGGAAATCAGTTTCATTTATGCTTTCTTTACTACCATCAGAATTTGTTTTATCGAAAATTCATCCAAGTGATAACATATCGCCTTCCATTGACTTCGGGATCGACAGATGAGCAAAGCTTTGAGAAGACATTTACTTTTGCTAAGCTGATCTTCAATGTCTTAAGGTGTAGGGATTTTTGATGAAATAATTTGTCAAAAAGACAAATAAAGCACAATCACAGAAACGTAATCAAAATATAAACGCAAGAAAATTGAATATTGTTGACCCAGTTCCGCCAAGAGGCCTAGTCTAGGGGGCTGAGAGACTGTAGCCTGTTCCACTAGTACAAAACTGCCTTTCAAGAGAGAGTATAGTGTACATCAAATCAATCAGAAACTTATGTTTGATCATCGATCCGTGTAGATCTACAAAACCAAGACACAAATTCTTTATGACAATACCCAATAACCAATCCTGACCAAACCATAAAACAACATAGACTTCAAGTTTAGAGTTACTGTAACAGGATCAATTTTACAGGATTACACCAAGGATTTTTAACCAAAAATAGAAGAAGAAAGAAAGACGCTCTTATACGAAGAAAACCAAAAAGAAGGAACCAAAGAGACTACAAAAAAACCAATAATTGAGGCTACAATAACCGTCAAACTAGAGATGGCTCGGCTCGGCCTATATAAGCACGAGCTCGAGCAAGAGCCGAGCTCGTGCTCGTTTGTAACCAGTCGAGCTTCGGCTCGGCTCGTTACTCATGGGTCGAGCTCATGGCTCGCGAGCTGAGCCGAGCTTGTCTATTTTTTCAAACTATACCTAGACCTTAAGAAAAATAAATAAAATTGAATGAACCGCTCGTAAAAAACGAGCCGAGCCTGCTCGTCTTTTTAACGAGCCCGAGCGGCTCGTGGCTCATTTTGACAAGCCGAGTGGTCGAGCTGACGAGCCGCTCGGCTCGGTTGCCACCACTACGTCAAACCATACTAAATGAAGCAATTATATCAGCCGTCCATTTGATAAGACGGTTTATATCCTTCCTCAACTAGCACAATTCTTATTAAAGCCAACGAGCCATTAGAAAGTTGCCACATAAGCTATCCATAATCCAAATAGTCAACTAAGGCAAATTTCAAAAATATCACCAATTTATTAGTGTTTTGAGAAACACACTCTTTCAATTCTTCACCTTGGTTCTCAATAACACCATACTCTCTCTGGTTTTTGAATTGCACATGCAAATAATAGTCTATCATCATCGTCCAATACCTGCAAAAAATTTAACCTATGTCAATATACAATATAGACAAACAAGACTTAAATTTTGCAACAGATAAAACTTTTGTCCCCATATCTGAGGAATTTTTATCAATATGAATTTTACACAAATTAACTTCACCTATAGAGATTTTTCTCTAATAAAATAATACTTAATCTCATTATGTTTTGATTTTTCATGATAAACATGATTTTTGCTAAGTAAAAGTGCTCTCTGACTGTGAGTAAAGTAATGAGAGTATCACGTACAAAGTTCAATTCATTTAAAATTCCTTTTAATTAGATACATTCTTTTACAGCCTCATTAATGACAACATATTCAAGTTCAGTACTGGATAATGTCACCATTGACTGCAATTGTAATTTATATGTTATGCAATTGTCACCAAGTGTAAAAAAGTAAGTTGTGGTAGATTTTCTGTTATCTTTATCATCAGTAAAATCAACATCCAAATAACCTTTTAAGGTTATTTTATCGGTCCTTTTTTCATACACAAGTCCAAGATTTAATGTACCAACAATGTATCTTAACGACCATTTCAAACTTGCCCAATGGGGCTTATTCGGGTTGGACATAAATCTGCTCAAAAAACAAATTGCATAAACTAAATCAGGTCTGATTGTATTCATGGAGAACATCAAAGAACCTATAGCATTAGAATAAGGTATGTTTTTCATCTCCTTTAATTCTTCCTCTATTTTAGGAGAGTGTGCACTAGAAATATTTATGTGAGTAGCTAAGGGAACACTTACAGATTTTGATCATTTCATGCCAAATTTAGTTATAACTTTGTTCAGATAAGCTTCTTGAGAAACAATTAACCTACTTTTCGTCCTATCTCTTTTTATAACCATCTCCAAAATCTTTTTAACACTCCCTAAATCTTTCATATCAAGCTCAGATTTCAAAAGATTTTTCATTCTTATGATTTCTGATTTGCTAGCACCAGCCAGAAGCATGTCATCTACTTACAAAAGCAAATAAACCTCATAGTCTCTCTTTGATTTATTATAGTACAAGCAAGTATCATAGTCACTCATTTTAAAACCCATCTTTAGAACATATGAATCAAATCTTTTGTACCACTGTTTAGGACTTTGTTTAAGTCCATACAGTGATCTTTCCAATTTGCACACAAAATCAGCTTTACCCTTCACCTCAAAACCTCGAGGCTGACACATGTAGATATTCTCTTCCAATTCCCCATGTAGGAATGCAATCTTAACATCAAGTTGTTCTAATTCCCAATGCTAAAATCATTCTAATAGTCTTATATTTAATCACATGAGAAAATATCTCATTGTAATAAACCACCTCCTTTTGAGTAAACCCCTTGGCCACTAATTTGGCCTTATACTTTGGAGGATCACTAGGATTATTTCCTTCTTTAAGTTTGTAAATCCATTTATATTGTACTATCCTACAATCCTTAGGCTTGTTAACCAACTTCCAAGTTTTATTCTGAATTAAAGATTGCATCTCTTCTTTCATATCCCTTTTCCAATTTTTAGATTTTGGACCATTCACAGCTTCTTCAAAAGAAGCAGGTTCAGAATGTTCAATGGCTTCACCTGAAACCAAGGCAAAATCAGTCAAGTTTTGAGATTCATATCTAGGGTTAGATCTTATTTTCTTCCTTTCCCTATCTCTTGTAAGTTATTAATCTTGAATTGAAGTGTCATCAGTTGGAAGGTTAGGCTCAACAGTTTCAGTTTCACTTTGAGGTTCATCCACCTATTTAGAAACAAGTTCATGTTGTTATGTTAAAGGAGTTCTAGCTTCATTTTCTACAGGTTGAGATACGTTGGACTTTGTTAACTTCACCTCTCTTTGAACATTCTTATCCTTTTCAAATTCAACAAATTTATCACTATTATGTATTAGGCATGGCATTTCAGTTTCATTAAAGACTATATATCTACTATTAACAATCTTAAGGCTTTGCATACCCAAAACCCATAACCTGTACCCTTTTATCCCTTCAGGATAACCTAATATCACACATTTAAGGGCTCTAGGTTTTAATTTTCCCTCAGATTGATGTGCATAAACAGCACATCCAAAAACCATTATGTGTGTTAGACTTGGTGGTCTCACAACCCACAGTCTTGTGGAGTTTTGAACTCCACAGAACTGGACGGAGATCTATTGATCAGATAAGCAACATTATTAATTACTTCTGCCCATAAACCTTTAGCTAATCATGAGCTAATTAGCATGCATCTAACCTTGTTCATCAGGGTCTTGTTCATCCTCTCTACTACCCCATTTTGTTGGGTGTAAGTCTGAATGTTCTATGTCTCATTATTCCTTTTTGCTTGCAATAATTTTCAAATTCAAAGTTATAGAAATCAAGTCCATTATTAATCCTATGAGTTTTTAACTTCTTATCTAATTGGTTTTCAACCATTTTAAGTCAAGTTATGAATCTCAGAAAAGTTTCAGATTTAGCCTTTAAATGATAAATCCAAACCTTTCTGGAATAATCATCTACTAGAGACAAAAAATATTTATTTCCTCCAAATGCAGGATGTTTTTGAGGCCCCTATAAGTCTACATGAACATAATCTAAAGGTATATTTGTACTATGGGAACTAACTTCAAAACTCTGTGAGATTTACCCATCACATAGGTCTCACAAAAGCTTAAAGGTTCAATTTCATCTTTTCCAAGTTGTTTTTGGTTACTTAGATACTTTAAGCCTTTGTTACCAATATGACATGTTGTTCGAAAATATATCGAATTAAAATCACCGCAAGTGTATGGTTCGTTAACAGTAGTAAAATAGATTTTGAATCCAAGTATCATTCCCATAGAGATTGATTAGTTTAAATTCTAATTACTGTGACCTTAACCGAAATAATGAAAGTGAAGTGTTGTTGTAATGAAATTATAACTAAGTTAATGATAAATATGAAATTATTAACAAAATGCAATTTGGTGATGAATATAAATTGATGTGTTTTCTAATATGTGATGAGTATACTAAGATCATGAATCCCTATGCAATAATCTTTTTAAACCTAGTTTTTAACTTTAACACACAGTTGGAATAATGAAAAATCAATGCTCCTAAATTATATAGCAGTCTATCTCGAGTAAAGTTAAAGCTATCTCGAGTAAAGTTAAAACTATTCAAATAAGTGACGCAATTATATTTTTATGATGGATGCGAACATATAAGAATGCATTAATGGATTTATGAACACTTAAAGATGTACATAAGGCATAGCGGTATATTTCTATCCCCTATCGGACCCTATGATGATTTATATATGTTGAACCTAGTTCCCTTCTTTCGAATTCATGAAATAAGCCACAAAACTTAAACAATCATTTGCGCATATAATTGTACCAATTGAATTCTTGAATTAAATCTTCACGTCGTAGTGTTGTTCTCCTCATTCTTGCCTCTTTTTCTCTCCGAAAATCTTCATAAAACTCCCCTCCTCGTTTTGGATGGCCCTAGGGTTTAAATACATGACTCAAGATTTATTTCCATAGGTGATTAAATCAAAATAGGAAACCAGAATTATCACCCAGAATTTCTACTATGCGGCTGCATAGTACACTTCTATGCGGTCACATAGAAGAGTTGGTCTGCACCCAAGAATTCGCTGAAGGCTCCTATACGACCGCATAGTGTTAAAAACTTTCAAGATGTGGCAATTTGGTCATTGAACTTCATTTTACCTTTCTCGACCTCTTTTCCAACTCTTTCTTCTTCCAACGTATCATCTTAATGCCCAATTAGATATTTCCATCTTTCTATCTTCGATCTCTCATTCGGATCATCTTTTGATTATTTGCACATTGTCCCTGAACTTTTGTTTTCTTCCGTTTTAGTCCTTTTTTCTATTGCTTTTCTGAATTTCCACCATGTTCATTATTATTATCATACAAAACAAAATTTGTATAGAATTAAACTATATTCCAATATGTTTTCAATCCATGTTTGTGACCTAAAATAAGTGTGTAAAACGCACTTATCATGACCCATCCTTTTATGTCATAGTTCAGATTTGTTTTTAGTAACAGAGAATAGATTGGGATCAGGAACAGGGATTGTATTGTCTTCAAGGTAGTACAATCCATTTCTCTTTGGTCCTTTCATAACAATTAAGGATATTTTCATAATTTTCAGAATCTGATTGTTAGATTTAAAAACATATCCCTCATCGTCAAGAATCCCTAAAGAGATAAGGTTTCTTTTGAGATTAGGTACATATGTAACATTCCTGATTGCTCTTACAATGCCATCATGCATTGTATTGGCAATGTCACCAATCCCAATTACAGTTTGAGAATTATTATCTCCCATATAAACCTTCTTAGGTTCTACATCCTTACATTTATAAAATCAAGATTTTATAGGACTCATATGAAATGTACATCCAGAATCTAATATCTAGTCCTTATTACTTTCATCACTTGTTACAGTCATCACATGCAGGCTATCTAATTCAGATCCTACAATAGTATTATTTAGTTTCCCATTGTTTTGATCTTTTTGTTTCCTTTTCCAATCGAAACAATCATTCTTAAAGTGACCTAATTTTCCACATTGATAGCATTTTTTTTATTACTCTTGTCTTTAGATTTTGATCTCCCTTTCATCCTTTTATGTTGTAGAGTATTTTCTCGCTTTTCAAGTCTTTATCTAACAAACATACTCTCCTCTCTAGAGTTAGATCTATATTCCTTCCTAACTTCTAACTTTCTCGCTCTTAAGGCATCTATCACTATAGATTGCGTCAATTATCCCTTGAGTATTTTATAGCATTCCTGACATCTCTATGAGATTCAGGCAAAGAATTCAATAAAATCACAACAATGTCTTCATCATCAAAATTTTTATCATTGTGTGCTAGAATCTTAATAATGATGCTAAAGTCACTGAAGTTCACTTATAAATCCTTTCTAGGGTCCATTCTGAAACTAAATAGTTTTTCCAAAAGAGAGATTTTGTTTGGCAAAGTTTTAGTCAGAAACATGGTGTCAAGTGCAGTCCATAAAGCTTTAGCAGTTTTTGTTTCATCTACTTGTCTAACAATGTTATCAGATAAGTGCAAGATTATTGAACTATAAGCAATTTCATTCATCTCTTCAATTTCATCATGCTTAGCTTTAAGTTCAATAGAAAAAGTTTCAATATCATCAAGGGCTTTGGTAACCCTTTGTTGGACTTGAATGACCCTCATTTCTGCTTTCATATTGAGTAATCCCCATTTCCATCGAATTGTGATAATTCAACCTTCAAACCCATTACAGAGTCTGTAAAAGGGTAGCTTGTACTCATGGACATAGTATGATCTTCAATTGCTGATCAACTATAAGGCAACAAATGTTTTCTATAAATTTCAATTTAAAACGGTTATAGTGATACAGAAATTGAAGCAGAAATCAATAATGCTTGTTCAAGAATTGTATCAGTTTCAATGATTAACACAATGATAACAATTGTATGTCAAGAATTGCAAAATATAGTCACGAATTTCAGAAATACAGCATGCCAACAAGATAAACATACACATACACATATGCAAATCAAACGTAATTTCTGTGCAGAAACAATATTTCATGCATATATCATCTATCATGAACACAAATTAAAAACTTGCTAGAGGTATGGAACTATCTCATCAAAACTTGCTAGTATCACTAAAAAAAAGTTAATCAGTAATTAATCACTTTAACAGATTTAAAGAAAATCGACAGATTCCCCAAAAAATCCGACCAAAGTAAAAATTATTAAAACAAATTGAAAAACTCATAGTTCGACCCTAACAACACCTAGAGGGGGGAGGGGGGTTGAATATGTGTATAATGCGGAATTTAAAATTACTAACGAATTAAATAGCAACAAGTCACTTTTTAATTCTTTTCTAGATGATTAAACATTTTAGTCCTAAATTTGAATACCGCAATTTATATACACATACACATATGCAAATCAAACCCAATTTCTGTGCAGAAACAATATTTCATGCATATATCATCTATCATGAACACAAATTAAAAACTTGCTAGAGGTATGGAACTATCTCATCAAAACTTGCTAGTATCACTAAAAAAAGTTAATCAGTAATTAATCACTTTAACAGATTTAAAGAAAATCGACAGATTTCCCAAAAAATCCGACCAAAGTAAAAATTATTAAAACAAATTGAAAAACGCATAGTTCGACCCTAACAACACCTAGAGGGGGGAGGGGGGGTTGAATAGGTGTATAATGCGGAATTTAAAATTACTAACGAATTAAATAGCAACAAGTCACTTTTTAATTCTTTTCTAGATGATTAAACATTTTAGTCCTAAATTTGAATACCGCAATTTATATCTAAACTCAAATACCACAGATCATACATTCATAATATACAGCAGTAAACGAACAGTGATCTGATCACGGAGAAACCCAACTAGGAAAAACTCCGGCACTTTGCCAGTAAATCTACTATAAACGATTTTAACAACTTAAGGTCTATCAGACTAGATGACTCGTACTATTTGATCTTCTAACTGCACCCCTTATAGCTCTCCTTGGATCCTGTGCTCCCCTGGACCAATCCTTAGCTGCTATTGCCAAAACTCTCTGTGGAATCTGATACCCTGCAGTACTCATTGCTTTGTGAAATCGTCTATCATAAGTGGATCAACGAAAAACACATTTTTCTTCACAGACTGATAGTTTGATATTTGGATTATAGGAGCGATATTTTTCTCACCAAAATAATTAAAATAGACGAAGGTTGAAAGATAAAATATAATGAATCTCTTACAGATGAAGCTCTCTCAATGTTCAACCTCGTTACTTTTCGTAAATATGTGTTTTGGTATATATAGCTAGGTTAGGAAATGAATGGGCTGGGTAAAAAGCCTTTAAATTGCGAAATAAAATTTTTTCGGATAACCCATGCTAGAACACAACCAACAAGATCGAGTACATTGTATGTTATGCTGTAAAAACAAAGTCCCACATTTGTTTAAAAAAAATTTCTTCAAATTTTCAGAATGAGTTTTTATTTAAATTTAAAGAATGAATGCACTAATCACACATAAAAAATATTTTCGTATTTTTCCCATTTTTTGTTTGTTTTTGAAACCAATACTTAAAACAAATAAATGCATAAAAATAGAAACAACAGAAAATACCATAAAAATAAATGGGATGCATGCATGAATGAATGGACTCAAATGACTACACATGCATGCACCTAGACATAGAATCAGGGCAAAATTTGTATGCCCTTACCTTGAAGAGCACGACCATTTTCACGACCTTCCAGGTCGCTCCTCTTAACCCAGACTTTCTTAGAAGTAGAAGTTAATTGAGTTAACCGAGTCATCATCTCAGTTAAGTGGCTAACTTGATTGGCAAGAATGTCAACCTTGCTAGTGAAATCCTGATTCTTACTTCTAGTCACACGGTTACGACACCTAGGTCTGGTGTGTCCTAAGCAGATTATCCAGCTTTTGTGAGCCACTCATAAACAATTGGAGTTGAGCATTAGATTTATCACAATCACTAGTTAATGATTTAACTTTAATTTCCAAGTTTTCATTTACCAACTTCAACTCACTCAATCTCTAGTCGAGTCCTGAAGGGCACTTAACAGTTTTTCATGTTCAAATTCAAGCTCGTTCACATTTTACAA
>CAIGRN010183648.1:0-10119 GCA_903798345.1 Fraxinus anomala | reverse complement strand
TGATTTTTTGAATTTTTTTTTTTTTTTTAAAATCCACATTTTTATTATTGGAAATATCTGAAATTTTTTCAAGATATTGTAGTTTTGTAATTAACGGTCTCTCCTCAATAACCGATAGACAAGGATGAAAAATGCAAATTTGATCTTAAATTAGATATTATCATATCATTATTCTTTCTCTAGTATGAAATATTATCAATTAATTATTCCCATTTTTCAATTCCCATGGTGATCTGGAGGAAACTTCAAGATCATTTTGATGATAATTGCGACTTTCTCAAATTTTCAATTCACTAATGTAATCCCATATATTGAAATTTTTTAATTCACTTGTACAATCTCGTCAAGAATTTTAACATATTGGTTTTAAATTAATACGAATGTGATCGTAAATGTGTGACATTTAATATTTCATAGTAAATTTTGGTATGGAATCTACTACTCAATTTTTTTTACATAATTGTGACCTTCAAATCACTAATATTAAGACTTTATCAACAACTAACATGTTTAATGTGATTTGGGATTCCTTCCCCTCTTTTGAGAATTTAATTGACAAGGTTTTCAGATGTAAATTTAGGAACTGTTAACATGATGAAGAATAAGTGGGTAATTTTTAGTATTTTTCAGTACAAGATTCTTTATCGCACAAATATATTGCCCTCATTATTTTTATTTGGTGCACCAGTCTATATACATACACAACATAAATCGATTTTTAATAATTACACCACGTTAAAATCACCATTTCTCTGCAATATTCCATGGAATCCATATTACACAATATTTCTCGCTACATTTCTTTTTATAAATGAGTTGTTATCACTATGATTTTTGTTTGGTTCACCACGTTATAAATACATACTAACTAAACTAAGTTTTCGTAAAATACAGTCTTTTTTTACAAATGAGTTGTTGCCATTTGCCAACAGCGATTTTTGTTTGCATCACCACATTATAAATATACACTAATTAAAATAAGTTTTTGCTAGATACATCAAATCTATTTTACAAATATAGTTGTAATTTAACTAATAAGAAGAAGATAGAGAAGAAGAAATTGTTTTATAGTTCATTAAAAGAAGAAAATGCTTCTATCTAAATCCAGAAGAACATAAGAATTTTGTGAGATTTACCTTCTGCAAAGAGCTGTTGAGAGGATGAAAGAAGATATTGAAGAAATAATTAGAGCCTAATGCTGATGTTAAAGAAATTTATACCCAAAAGCATGTGTAGACATTGCATGGTGTAAGATTATGTTTGAGAACTACAATATTTTATCATGTAAATATCAAATTTTAATTGAATTTCATAAGGAAAAGAAAAAAAAAATTCTTATAACTTCATTGAGGTTTAAGTGGAATAATTAAGTTTCCCTAATAACTAGAAAAGGCAAAGGTTGAATGGATGCGAGTCCACAAGTCCTCTCACGTCAGGGCCATCTCATAATCATCTTATCATTGAAGGCGATTACGTCAAGGCCATCTTGTAATTGTCTTATTATTGAAGATGAGCCCATAAGTCCCTACTCTTCAAGGTTAGCTCGGGAATTTCTTATTACAAATGCATAGACTCGCAAGACCATATGAGGGAGTCAGGGACCTATTGAAGGCCAACTATGTCGACTTATGTAGTCCGGCAAGAAAGCTAAGTTAAGAACTCAAAGTAGACTTACCTAGTTTGTCCTACATGAGCCAACTCTATTTGATTAAGGAGCCAGTGACCTACGGGGGCTCGCCTCTTTTAACTCATTGAGAAATTTTATGTAGCCTTGGCAGGGGAGCTCAGTTAATAATACAAAGTAGACTTACTTCTCAAGCCAACTCTATTTAGTTCAAATACCCAATGAGGGAGCTAAGCACCTTTTGAGGCTCGCTTTAGTTAACGTATTGATGAATTTTATGTTGCCTAGACATTAGTGCCAGTATTGAATGAGAATGCATAACCTATGCAAGAAAATTATTATTCACGCAATACTTCTACATTTATACAATTCCGACCGATACAAAAATGTACCACTCGGACTTCGAAGACTGACTAGTATTCTACTAGCATCTTATTATTTCTGTAAGCACATAATGTACGACAAGCATGAATGTCATATTGATATTTTATTATTGCCAGCATATTACTCTCCATGCCTGCTACTCTCAAGAAATTTATGTTTTCCCTATAAAATTTATTTGTAGGGAGATGTTCTTATTGTATGAACAAACCGTTGTGGACAAAAAAAAAATTTAGGCACATTTGTGGGGTAAAGATCGAGGAGATAGGTAACAGACCGACAAATTTTTTTTAATTTGTGGGTTGAAATTTTTCTCTGTGAACCCTTTAAAGACGAATACAATTCATCACATATGTTTTCCTCCAACAAAATCATTTGTTTGTTAGTTAATTTTGCCGACGAAACGGTTATGATTTTCCCTACAAATTATGTTGTGGGCTAAATCGTGTTTTTCCCAACAAATGAATTTTTGTGTAGAAAGAATATTTATTACAACAGGGTACATATTATTTTGGGGCTAAGCCCTGTTTTTGTCTACAAATAATTTTTCGCGGGGAAAATATATTTAATGTAGGCTATTATGAAAGAATTCATTGGGAGAAATTAATTTATTTATATATATTTTTTATTTATACTATAATAATTTTTTAACCTTATTCAAAATAATACAAAGATACAAAAAGACAATAAATTAATTAAGACATGTAATGTCAATCAATATAACATTGAATTCAAAATATTTCATCAAAACACAAATAAAAACCATTCACTATGGTTACATCTATACTAAAAAAGAGTATAGCAAACATGTTTTGTATCTATTATTATGCACCTAAAAAACATAAATTTTCATCCTCGTGAATTAGATATGCCGTTGATCCTCTCTAAAGTTATTTTCTTTATCCTCAATAGCATCGTCTTACTCATTAGTATTATTCTCTATTGACAATAGTGTAAATGACGGTACAATGAAACCAGAAACTTTACCACATAACTGGTGCATAAAATGATGCCAAGTCACTCCAAAGCATAAAACTAAATAAAAAATCTGAAGTAGTGTGAAGATTACAATATATTTGAATGGTACTGACTCCACAAATGAAGCATTCAACTCTCTCAAGAACCCTGCCAAAGTAACCAAAATCCAACTAGATATTAAAACAAGATAAAAAATAATTCATATTTTCTATCCACTATAGAAAGTAAAATTGTGCCTTGAATTCAATGAGTTTTATAAATTAGAACGTACTTGTAATGTCTGCTTGGGGCAACATAGAGGAGCAAAATCCTATCCCTGAATTGAATGCCAGGGAGGCTGTCACTATCCATATAGGCAAAGTAGCCCCAAAGAACTGATGTTGATATAAACTTAATCACAGGAATTGCACATAATGAGAGTGCAACAAGTGATTGCAACAGATTGCTCACTCTCTGCTCATTTAAGCGAACTGGCAAGGATTCATCAATATGTTTTTTGGGGTCAAATTTCTCTGTTTTTTCTGCAATCGTTTTCGCTTTTCATTACTGCCTCTTTCAAGTTTTCCAGCTCTTTAACCACAGTTGTCTACAGTAGGAAATTTAAATATCATTTTTAAAGAATATAAAATAGTAACTTTAAGTCCATACATAGTTGATTCTGAAATACAAGTAGATACTTACATTAACCGGAGGTTTGTCTATCTCTATGAAAATAGCTTGCATATCGCCATAGATTTCAGAATCAGCAGCTTTGCATTTTATACCCTCCTTAGCACGTTCAACCATGTTCCTTCGAATCAACTGCTAATCAAAGCAGGCTTTTAGGATTTGAAATGACCACATTATCGTAAAAGAAAATCGCTTACATTTTGAAGGACATTAACCTGTGTTTTAAGAACTGCTAGGTTTTTTTGTATGCATTGGAGACTGGGGCAAGTTCCATTTGAAGGTGGCAATCCAATTAATCCACAGAGCAAAGTCTGATAGCATTACAACAATGCAAGTACTTATCAAACTCTAATGAGACTAAATTGGAATAAAGGAAATCACTGAAACTATGGCATACCATAAATTCAAGCAATAAGATGTCATAATGATAGGCAGAAGGGTTCTTGAGATTGAACTCCTTTTGTTGTGCCAATTGTGAAGCAACACTATGATCGAAAAACTAGAATCACAGCCGGAACCGTGGCAGCAAAGATATAGGTTGGCGAAACCTTCCACATATCCTGCAGATTTTGCACATGAAAGTGACTGCTAAATTAAGATATGCGAAATTGGTTCAAACAGTCCAGTGGTATAAAGATATAGATACAACATCTNCGTGGCAGCAAAGATATAGGTTGGCGAAACCTTCCACATATCCTGCAGATTTTGCACATGAAAGTGACTGCTAAATTAAGATATGCGAAATTGGTTCAAACAGTCCAGTGGTATAAAGATATAGATACAACATCTAATCTCCCATTTATATAGACGACATTAACATATGTTTTGTTGGTATAGATAATAATAATTAAAAAAAGGTTATTTATGAGATTATAAAAGTATGCATTTTATTGAGTACGAAGTTCAATTATTTATACAACAATTGGATAACTGACTTGCAGAATAATCTGCTACATAAAAACATAAAATATTTATTTCTAATAAAATAGCATAAAGATAAGGCTATAGTCTAACTATCACTTGACTTTATCAAAGCTTCTAATATGAGTCAAGGTCTGCAGCTTCATGTGTCATAATGATCAACACTCCCCCTTGACTCTGAAGCTACATACACCAAGTCTTTGTCTGAGAAATTCAAATAATGTTTTGTTATTTTTGTGCGTAAAAGTGAACTCCACCTATAAATCTTAGTTTGTCTCCCAATTTTTTTAAGGAAAGTATAAATTTCTTGTAGTATATACTGTTATTTTAAGTTGTGCAAGCATATAGTCCATAGCAATATATGGTCACATATGTACCACTGGATAAGCTCATCATATCTTATACGATTCACTCGTTATTGTGTTACTTTTAGATTAGAGTTTGAAAAAAGATTAATTTGGTATTATTTTACTCATTATCATGAGTATTTAGGGGGGAAGATGATCCCCCAATTTAATTTGTGTGTGCACATTGGAGATACTGTGTTGTATTTCAAGTTGGTTCATTATGGGAGAGATGTTGCCCAATTTCCTTAGATTTTAGGGTGTCATTTTAAAAGACAATTCGTAAATCCTCACATATTTGGGATCGTATAGCATTTCAAAGACACTTCATAAGTTCTCACTTTTTTGGGATCGACTTATTCTACAAAGGCATTTTGTATCCTCTCGCTTTGTTGACAACTCATGTTTTAAAGTCCGACCGACATATCGACATATAAATGTATGACTCATACTTGAGAGACTATGATATACTAAGAATTGTGTGGTGTACACTTGGTGGGAGGACTCAAGTTAGCACTTGACATTGATATTGAACCAGATTAAACCAAACACTCTCCCAATTCAATTACATATCTTGGCCAAATGCCTCTTAATATGTAGCAGTGATTTATTGACTGCATGATCGGACATATTTGAGTCAACACAAATCTTTCAACTAGAAAAAAAAATTTAATAATAATAATAATTCTTAAAACAAGCCCTTAATCGGTCTAAAAATCCTTACCTATTCTCGAATGGATTAAAAAAATTAAAATAAAATCAGTAGACCCTCAACTTTTAAATTCGGTTCATCATACGTGGCAAGCAGGAGAAGCTTAATGATGACACTTAAGAAGTGATAAGGATCCAGAACTGAAAGTACAAAAGCACCCCCTCAAGATTGCTGATCCATGCTTCGACTGTAACAAAACTCGTGCTAGTTTTATTCAATTCCAGAAATTGATGCAGAAAGGAAGTGTTTATGCCATTCTTTTTGGCTTTTTGTTCTTAGTTTTTAAAATTTATTATTCTTCAATTTTTTTTTTTAACTGTACATTTTATGAGATCCACAATTTATATCAATTTTTCAATCACACAATTCATTAACTTTTATCAAATTCCATTGGAAGTCTAATTGATTATCGAATAATCAACATTGCGTATAAAATGAACTTATATTATTACATGTTAACAAGTATTTCGACCGTTATGGAAATGTTATGCAAAAAAATAAATTTATTCACATTATTAGACAGAATGTATTATCAAAAAAAAAAAAAAAAAAAGGTAAAGCCAATAGACATACAAAAATTATTACTATTACAGCTAAACCTCCCAAGTTGTAAAAGAATTCATAAAATCCGCAAAATCCCAAAAAATCCGTCCAAGTGGCGTGCAGCGGGCAAGGCCTTCTGCCCAATTTTCCCCTCGTAGCATCATTTTCCGATTTAATTCTTTCAATGGTTTTCACCATCCCAAAGTCCTTTTCTAAAGCAAACTTCCAATTCTTGATGAAATTTTATTTTTATTAATTAGAACTTTCAAATCCAAAACTTCTTAAACATCTTTTATTCAACCAAATACCAAATTACGTGAAATTTGAATCACACCACAATAGATCAGATTTTTGTAAAGTTATTATAGTCGAACAATACACTTCTAAAAATTATTCAAAAATAGTTTCTTAATTTCATAGGCAGTTTTTAATTTTTTGAAAGTTTTATCAAAGGAGCCATACATATGGCATGGGTAAATAGATTTGGTGTATGTTAACTCCATTTGCTTTCCAACTTTTATGTCCAAGCAAAATTTCGATTTCTCCATGCCATACTACCATTTCTAGTCAAACAAAGCGGTATGAACCATGTGCAGCGCCACAATTACAAAATTCAAAACCTACGAAGCCACCTCCATGCAATAATAAAAAAAAAAAAGTGGCGTTTCAGTAGAGCGAGTACCATCGACGCTGTACTCTCGAGATTTGATGTTTGAAAGTTTTTGTATTTATGACATCATTGGAAATAGTGATATGCAAAAGGGCAAAATTGGAAACAGATATTTTGCATGTAGAACTCGATTTTAGAGGCTCATATTAGCAGACGCGTAGCGGTGGCACAACCAACTTTCACCAATTGTCGCCACTGTGAAATTATATACTGGGGTAGTCAAGATTAGATACACTTTGGGTAGAGTAAGAAAACTGAACTTTTAGAGAGTGAAAGGGTGGTGGTGGAAATGGAGGGGTGTAAAAGTAGGATATGTTCATGGTGGATGACTCCTTCTTCTAAAATTCATTTTGGGCTTATGGTGCCATTGATTGTGGTTACTGGGCTGGTGGCTTTGATGGGTTCAAGCTCTTCCAATTGGCTGTTCAAGTCAAATTACTATCCTTGGGTGAGTAGTGCTCCTTTTGCTGGTAACTTGAATTTAAGTGCTGCTTTGTCGACGCCCAAGGACGGCGGAGTGAGGTTGGATTGGCGGTGGAGGGTGATGGGTGGTGGAGAAAGAGAGGAGGCGCGTTCAGATGACTACGGTCTCAACCGCTCCACTGCCCCACCGCTTGCCGTTGAAACCAGAGAGCATACACAAGAAGACACTGTAAGATCCTGTAAACTCTTGTTTAATTTGTATATGCCTACTTTACACAAGTTAAAAATTGTATATGTTTTCTGTTTATTTTTTTTTATTCATAAAACCTGCCACCTAAAATATAAGTAAATTGCATATGCCTACTTTTCTTTAAATTTTGTGACTGGATTCCAAAATGATTCATGACTTTAAATTTGTTTAAAATGATTTTTTTTATTAATGAAATAGAATTGAGAGTAACTAAGTGAAAATAAGGTGGAGAATGATTAATCTGGACTGCATTTTTCAAACTAAGGAACTTGGCCTTGAGCAAACTGGATCGTTGTCCAATAAATTTAGTCTGCCTTTTGGTCTCTTGCACACACTGAAGTTTTAGTCTTGAATCTCTAAATTTTAGTTAAAGTTTGCTATAAATTGGTACTATTTCCGTATAGTATTGGATATTCAATTGAAGATTTTTAGCTTACTCTGGGAACAGGTAGAAAAGAAGAAAGAGATTCTTATTATCTCGACAAATAGATCCCATATTTTTCCATCATTCAATGAAACTCATGCACTTCCAATGAGTTCAAGAACAAAAGGAAAATTCAGCAATTTAGAGATGCTTGAGGCCAAACTGCAACAAGCTCGAGCTGCAATTAGAGATGCAAAAAATGGGAACCAAATGCAAGACTCAGACTACATCCCAACAGGTCCAATCTACTTGAATTCGAACGCGTTTCACAGGTAATTAATGTTTTAATTGAATACATTAGTATGCCGTGGGAGAAAAATATGGTACAAACTAATCTGTCATATTCTTGGAGCGGAGATTTAATGTGTTTTGAGCTTCAGGAGTTATTTGGAAATGGAAAAGCAGCTCAAGGTGTTTGTATATGAAGAAGGAGAGCACCCTATTTTTCACAATGGTCCTTGCGGGAGCATATATTCTGTGGAGGGATATTTCATTCATAACTTGGAGATTTCAAATTTTCGAACAAGGGATCCTGACAATGCGCAAATTTACTTCCTTCCGTTTAGCGTGACATCCATAGTTCACTTTATTTATGACAAGAATATTAAACATCATTGGCGTCCAATGAAGCAAACTGTCAAGGACTATGTTGATCTTATTGCTGGTAAATATCAGTATTGGAATCGAAGTCTTGGAGTCGATCACTTCATGCTTTCTTGCCATGATTGGGTAATGAAAATTACTTTATTTTACTGCTTGTCGCAACTTAAACCACATACAACTTTCTTCTCCAGTCTGGATCTGGTTCTGATACTGTATTTGGGTTTAATTTTGGTTCAATTTTCTTGCAATGATCTCTAATTCTATCTAACTGCATTTCATAGGGTCCTGAAATTTCGAAGTCTGTTCCCGAGCTATTCAAGAACTCGGTTAGGGCTCTATGCAACGCAAATACCTCGGAAGGGTTTGAACCCTCAAAAGACGTGTCAATTCCCGAGATCAATTTACCCGGTGGTAGAATGAACGGTTTGATTGGTGGTCCTTCCCCATCAAGACGACCATTTTTGGTTTTCTTTGCCGGAGGCCTTCATGGTCCTATTAGGCCAATTCTTCTAGAGCATTGGGAAAACAAAGATGAAGATGTCCAAATCCACAAGTACCTTCCAAAGAATGTCTCTTACTCTGCAATGATGAGAAAGAGCAAGTATTGCTTATGTCCAAGTGGATACGAAGTTGCAAGTCCAAGAATGGTTGAGGCATTATATACTGGTTGTGTTCCTGTACTCATTAAAGATCACTATGTTCCTCCATTCAGCGATGTTTTGAACTGGAAGTCCTTTGCCGTCGTGATGCCAAAAGAGGATATTCCGAACATGAAGAAAATTCTAACAGCAATTCCGACGAGACAATACATACGAATGCAAAGAAGGGGTAAACTAGTGAGAAGACATTTTGAGGTTAATTTCCCTCCAAAGCGATACGATGTCTTCCACATGATACTTCATTCAGTGTGGCTTAGAAGACTCAACATTCAACTTCTTGGGTTATAAGTCGTCGATTGTTGATTCACGAAAGTTTGCTGTATATTAGTAGACAGCAACAAGATTTTAATTGTTTTTACAAGTCCGTTTTGTGTAGTTCAACCTGTATAATGTGCAATTAGATTAAGTGGTAGTTGATTTATTAATATTTTAATGTTGTTAGTCCGATCACCTTCTGGGGATGAGAGGTTCAATAAAGATGAATTCTATTTTGTGGGTAATATTTCTCTAGACTGCAAGTTGATTTCACAAATTAGAGGAAAGATTTGAAGAATAATACAGATTTAGAGCAACTCCAATGGCGACACCAAAACACCAAATTTCACCAAAATTTGGTGCAAAAGTGCTTCAATGTAGCACCAAATTTTGGAAAAATGGTGCAAAGTCCAATTTGCTCTTTTTTTTTGATTTGCCTAAAAAATTGTTGAAGGGTATGTGTGTCACTTGTGTTATATAATTTTTAATACAATTATTATTATTATTATTATTATTATTATTATTATTTGCATTTAAAATAAATTTGAAAATAATAATTACTGAATTAATTAAAATAAGAATAAAAAAATATAAAATATAACAAACACGATTATTTATAGTTAACACGAAATATATTACAACAACCACATACCTTCATTAATC
>CAIGRN010183644.1:0-14819 GCA_903798345.1 Fraxinus anomala | reverse complement strand
TAAATGACACTTACAATTGAATTGTTTGAACTGTGATTATTATTGATCATGTTTTCCATATGTTTTACACTGGTATTTGAGTTGTCTATTTTAGGAAACAGGTACTATAGTTTTTCTTTCATGACAGTTGTTAGTTGTAGGTTGTGTCATATCTTGAGTCTGTAATTTTTATTTGATTACTACATTGACATAAATTATTGTTTTGTCACAGAATACCAAAGGGGGAGTTTGTTAGCTTTTAGTTGATTTATGTAATTGGCAAATTCTGTGGACAAAAGAACTTAATTAGATAGGTTGTAAAAGTTTAAGGAGTAATGTGCAATTAGTTCAAAAGTTAGTTAGTAGGTCTAGGGTTTCGAGTTTGGAACAAGGAGGAAAACGGCGCGAATTTTCGCTGGACTGTCGCCAAGGGTTGGCTAGAGCTACAAAAGCAAAAACATCGTCGTCCCTCTTTCTCTCGAGCGACTGTGTTGTCTAGAATTTTTTTTTTTTTTGCAATTTCAAAGCTTTTTACCCGACCCATTTGTTTCTTGATCTACATATAAATAACAGAACTCACATGCACTGTTTTTAAGGTTGAAAATTGAGAGAAACAGGCCAGAGTAAATTTATCATATCATATCATTCAACATTCGGTTCTTGTGAGAGTTTTGGTGAGAAAAATATCGAGAGCAAATCCAAATACCAATAACCATACTTCCTATATATTTGTCAGAGTTGCCGAAGATCGAGGAAGGCGACTGGAGTTCCAGTCGCTGAAGAACTGGTTGTTCTTCGTGATCTACAGGAGATCACGAAAGTATGTATCGTCGTCTAGTCTGGTAGACTGTAAGTCTTGAATCATTTATAGTGGATTGACTGGCAAAGCGCCCGGAGTTTTTTCCCAGTTGGGTTTCTCCGTGATCATACCGTTGTTCATTTACTGTTTTATATTATGAATATATGATCTGTGGTATTTAAACTTAAGATTAATTTTACCGCATGATTAACCATTTAGAGATAATTGATTAAATTGACTGCATGATTAACCATCTATTGATAATTAATTGGTGACTTGTTGCTAATTAGTTAATAAGATTTTAATTTCGCATATTATACCTATTCACCCCCCTCTAGGTGTTGTTAGGGTCGAACTTGCGTTTCTCACTTTGTTTATATGCAATTATCTTTAATCATATTGTTGGTACTTGAACATTTTTTAATCTCACGTCATAAAACATCTCCCACATCCATAAACGTCATCCTTTTCAGGTCGAATCTCTGGTTAAAGCGTGTTGAATTTTTTTTCCGTAAACGCGAGTGTGTCCGACATCTATTGTCCACGTAACCATTACAAAAAATGGGGTCAACAGATTAACACTATCTGTGGGAAACCACATATTCAACCACAAAAAATTCGTGCAAAAAACCATAGGAAGATATATTGTATGGTGATTCGCTTGCCTTTAAAAAAAGGGGTTTGTTCTTGAAGAAAGAACTGTCGAAAAGTTCAAGGAAAATCGCATGTTGAAATTCAGTCTATTCCTTAAAAAAGGAATATTTTCTGTTCAGAAAAGCCCAGTTCATTATTATGAGCTCCAATAATGAAGAGTTGGTGCGTCAGAGAGCTAAGAAACACCTTGAAGAAGGAGAACCCTCGCATGTCGCTCCAATAGCCCGTCCTCGACCTCATCATCAGTATTGGCATCGGGATAGCTGGCAGACTTACAAAGGAAGTGGCCACCAATATAAGGAATATCACCCAATAGAACATTGTCATGCAAGAGCTACTAAGGAACATGCAAAATTGGGGAGGACACCCAATGCCCTTGTATGTAGCTCAAGGGAATGCTCACCTCCTTGACCTTTCCCTAATCCCACAGGGAAATTGCTATCACTAAGAGGAAGTTCAATGCCAAATGGCCCTCCAAGAATATGCCTAGGAAAAAGCCCCTCAAGAAAGGGAAGTTGAGGTTGACACTTCCACCAACTACGCCACTAACCAACCTAATGAGGTCCCATTCAAAGTTTTGCCAAATTATGAAAGAGAAGACATACCTTGGAAATCTACAAGTATCTTCGATCGGTTAAGCCTAGGAATGCCTAGAAATAGGCAGGCTCAACCTTTATTTGTAACTAGAAATTGGCCATAGGGACCACCTCAGGTTGAAAGGAAAAGTGAACCCATCCATGGAAATATGACTCAGAATCTTCCACCTAAGAATAGGCGCGAGAAGAGGCCTGGAATCGGGCAAGGCCGTCCCAACCACCTCAGGGGCCTCAAGCCAGAGAAGAGGAAGATTCCAATGAACCATGGAGGTCCCGCGACCTCGATGATGACGATGACAACTTGCCTTTCTCTTACGGAATCAGGAATGTTCATGTTCCAAGCCACTTGGTGCTCCCGAAAATCCCCAAGTACAATGGAAGAGGTGACCTTGCAAAGTACCTCAACAGCTTCAAAATTCACATGAGCTTAAGGGGTTCAACTCCTGCCATGAAATATACAGAACATTCCACTTGACCCTAAGTAAGGCCGTTGAAGTGTGGTACACCAGGCTTCCAGGAGGAAGTATTAGAAGTTGGCTAGACTTCAAAAATGCTTTCTTCAAATGCTTTGCAACAAGCAAGGAAGGCGAATGACCAATACAGCTCTTCCAAGATATGAGATAGCAGCAATGAGAGTCGTTGAAAAGCTTTTTATCTCATTTTACTGATGAAATGACCTACTGCATGAAATTGACAGATGGAAAAGCTCTAACAGACCTGATGGAAGGGTTAGGCATGAACTCTCCCTTTTGGAGGGACATGTAGAACAAAGACCCAACCAGTTATGACATCTTGTTGGAAATGGTAAGGTACGAGATCATGAATAAAAAATTGAGAGATCATTGTAATAAGGCAAACTAGGACTCCCATCACCTTAAAGGCAGAGGGAAATAGGTCCCATCTCACATATGATGAAACACCAGCGTAGCCAGTCAATCACATTCAACTCAGGACAGACTCCGGCAGTGACAACACTAAATGCAATAATCGCTTTGGCTTATGAGAAGGTCAACCTTATCATTAAAACACACCTGGGTCCGCTCCACCAAGAATTGGGCCAAGGAGAAAGGGGTAGGGGACGATGTTTTGAACCTAGAAATAGGGGTGAAACGCCTCTCTATTGCACCTGTCACCGCTCTTACAGCCATAACATAGTCGACTGTAGGATATGACCTTACATCCCTAACCAAATAACTAAATGAGGAACAGACGTCCACGAGAAAATATGTCCCCTTCTAGACAAGATCGATAGCCTAGGAGAGTTGAGGCCAAGTACCTCAATAGGGATGATGCCCTTCGAAGATGAGAAAATAATGAGGAAAGACTTAGGGAAGGTCAAAGGTAAAGGCAAAAAATGAACTCTTCAGCTGTCACTAGTTGCGAATCGATTCGAGAAATTGATACTATCTTTGGAAAAAAAGGTATGTCTGGGAGAATCCAGGAATGCCCAAAGAAACTATGCGAGAGAGGACAAGGACCCCCTAATGGCCTGTTTCATAGTTAACAATAGCTAACCCTTGGCTAAGATGGGTGTAGCGCATCACATTCATGCAAGATGATGCTACTAGACTACATTGTCTCTATTGTGACACCATCGTGGTAAGGACCGTTGTAGCACAAAATGGCCTTAAAAGAATGTTAGTAGATAATGGAAGCCGTGAACATCATCTTTGGGGGCAATCTTCGATAAAATGCCAGTGGATCATGAATTGACCCCCATGAGTTCCCCTCTGTATGGTTTCACTAGAGATAGCATCGTCCTAGGGAAAAAAATTACCCTTATAGTAAAGATGGGAACGACACTATTGATCGCCCATCATTTCTTGGAATTCTTAGTGGTGGACAATTGCATCACCCCATGGAGTGCTAGGAATGCCAACATTGAAGGAGCTATATGCTATCGCGTCCATTCACCACTTATGTATGAAGTTCCTCACTAAGAATAGAATCACCACTATCAGAGGTGACCACAAGAGCATAAGGGAGTGCTATCTGAACTCATTTAGAAAGGTGGAGCCTAGGGAGGTCAACGTGATTATAGGGGACACTGACACGTACAACATCCCTAAGCAATGCCAATTCCTGCACAAGGAGAAGACGTCCAAATGACAGATGCCTCTGAAGAAGAGGCAGTCATTGAAGTAATAGGAACCCCTGAAGAAGGGAGAGTTGCTGAAGAAGCAGCTAAGTTGGATGAACTCGACCCCCTCATCATTGGTTGCAAGCCTTAAATAACCCTATTGGAAGAATTTGAGAGTTTTCCAGTGAATCTCCAAGATCTCTCCAAATTCCTGCAGGTTGGAAAAGATTAGCCAATGGAGACTAATGAGAAATTGAAAAGTTTCCTGCGATAAAAATTCGACATCTTCGCTTGGAAGCATGAGGACATGATTGACATTGATCCAAGGGTTAGTTGCCATCATTTGATAATTGATCCTAAGGATACAGCTTATTGATAGAAAAGAAGAGCCTTTAACCCTGAGAGGTATGAGGCCTTGAGGGACGAAGTGAAGAAGCTAATTGACTATCGCTTCATCTGGGAATCAACATGTCCGAATTAGGTATCCAACACTGTCCTTGTTAAGAAGCATAATGACAAGTGGAGAGTATGTGTAGATTTTTCCAATTTAAACCAAGCTTGTCCCAAGGATAGTTTTCGACTCCCATGGATAGGCCAGCTTGTGGACTCAATAGCTGGACACGAATTACTTAGCTTCATGGATGCTTACTCAAGCTACAATCAGATCCCAATGTTTCCAACTGATAAAGAGTACACTTTCTATATAATAGACATATGTTTTTATTACTATAAGGTGATGCCTTTTGGGTTGAAAATGTCGGAGCCACCTATCAGAGACTATTTAATAAAATGTTCGCAAACCTCATTGGAAAGACAATGGAAGTATATGTAGATGACATGCTAGTAAAAAGTCTAAAAGAAAAGGATCATGTGGAGCACCTCGAAGAGACTTTTTGGATACTGAGAAGGTACATAATGAGCTTGAACTCCCTAAACTGCACATTCATTGTTGCCTCGGGAAAGTCCTTGGGTTATATGGTTAATCAGAGGGGCATAGAGGCTAATCCTAAAATGTTCTAAACTTGATTGTATGAGGTCGCCCCGAAAGCCTAAAGAAGTACAGAGCCTTATTAGACGTGTAGCAGCCTTGAGCCGTTTCGTCTCAAAGATAATGGATAAATGTCTTCCTTTCCTCAAAGTTTTAAAGAGAGGAAAGAAGTCTCAATGGATAGAGGAGTGTGAGTTAGCCTTGCAAATGCTGAAGAAGCACTTGGGACAGGTTCCCCTCCTCTCCAAGCCTAAGATTGATTAGCCTTTACAATCGTACTTGACAGTCACCACCGACACTATTAGTTTGGTATTTACGAAAAAGGAATGTGATCGCCAACTGCCCATTTATAATGTGAACAAAGCACTTTGCCAACAGAGACCCATTATCCAGACATCCAAGATTACTGAGGCATAGTTCCAAGTTACTATGGAAGAATATCATTTGTAGGTTTGGGATCCCCCATTCAATTGTGTCTGATAAGGGACGACAATTCGACAACAAAAAGGTCAGAGACCAATGTGAGGAGTTAGGGATCAATAAACAATTTTCCACCTCCACCATCCTTAGGTCAATGTGTAGGTGAAAGCTATCTATAATATAATAAATATCACATCAAGTGAGAATCATTTTTAGATGATTATAGCCCTACTACAGTTCAATTATTTCAATAATACCTGACTTTTCGTTTTTCAATAACTATTTAATTTACAAGCTATAATAAATACTGCAAAATTATTGTTCATGCATGTATTTATTGTAATTTATTAACATTCATGTTAATTTAATTGATATTAATTAAAATTTCACATTGACATTCACGTCTATGTTCCTGTTATTAATTCTCAATTAATTAATATTTTCATTCATTTAATTAATATTAATTAGAATTTTACATCAACATTCACGTCCATGCTCCTGTAATTGATTCTTGATCATTTAATTAATATTAATTAGAATTTCACATTCAAGATGAAATTTGTTATTCACATCCATGTATTCTATTTAGCATCAAGTTTCACTTAATTGAAAATTAAATTTTATTCATTTCATATATATATATATATTCCTTCGTATTAATTCTAATTTAATTAACATTCACGTTAATTTATATATCGTATTTATCATTCATCTTCATTTATACATTTAACTATAATTCTAATACACATGTTTAAGTATGCATTTCACTATTTACGTGCATATATAATAATTGATTATTTTCAAGGGCTTACATTTTTCTTATATTTAGATCAAAATGGTAAATGAATGGTCAAATATTACTTTCACAGCATTTGTAAAGTATTTCAAAATAACGTGCAATGCACGTTTAACTTTGACTAGTTAATGCAAATATCAAATACATACTCAAGAGAAAGTTGGATGCTTCTAAGGGGCCTTGGGTGGATGAGCTATCTCAGGTCCTATGGGCTATCCGAACCACTAGTAGGATGGCTGCAAGAGAAACTCATTTTTCTATGACTTAAGGGGACAAAGGCCATTATTCTAGTTGAAGTGGATCTAACCTCTCATCCCCGCTTATATTTCAACGAAATAACAAATGACGAGTTAAGAAGATGCGAACTTGATTTCCTTGATGAAAGGAGAAATGAATTTAAGTAAAATTGGTTGCCTACCAAAGAAAAATGACCAGTACTACAACTTTAAGGTTAAGAAGAAATCCTTTCATCTAAATGACCTTGCGCTACGAAAGGTATTTTTTATCTTCTAAAGAACCAGTAGTGGGGACTCTTGGTCTCAACTGAGAAGGCCCCTACCACATCAAAGAAGAGGTTCGACCAGGAACTTATAAAATTGAAAATTTGGATGGAAAAGCACAGTCTCATCTTGGAACGCTAAACACTTGAGGATGTATTATCAGTTGCAATGTAAATATGGAGTAAGTACAATTTTCATAATTCAATGAATGTGGCTTTGTTAAAATTCTTGAAAAGAAAAGCGCTTCCCAGCGATAAAAATCCATGGGCACTGTGATGAAGAGGTGGATCCTAAAAAAGGGCCACTTTTTTAATCTCGAAGTGGACAACACATGCCCTCAATGACAAAAGTCATTGAGGAAGCCTCGACATAGGCAAACCACCCAACCCCATGTTCAAGAAAGAGAGCAAGTTAGAATGGCATACAACCTTTTAACATTTGTACAAATTGCAAATTCAAATTGTAAATTGTAAAGTAAGTTAAAAAAGTCTCCATCAGATTGAAGGACATTGACATAAGTAAAGATGCAGTACAAAATTTAGGAAATAAACACAAGTATAAAGAAAAGAAGTTTCATTAATTGAGGAGCTTATTACAATTGGAGGCCAAGTACAAATTACATAAAAAGAAAAGGAGAAAGCTAAAGCTAAGAGGAAGGGTCAGGCAGCTACCAGTAACTGGGACGACGACATTAGGAGCTACTGCCTTATTCTCAACTTGTTCAACCCAGCCTCTTCACCGTCTTCCAATTCAATTACGTTGCTTCAGTCGGTAGGGGTTCAGAGCTCGCCTTCTTCTAAGAATTTTGACCTTAACTCAGACGTGTTGACAAATTGAGAATAAACCTCAATTCATTCCACCACTTCAGTATAACTAAACCTCCGCCAATACTTAGAGAAATGCTTGTACTCTTTTGTTAAGTGGAAGCAAGATATGTAACATTTCACAGCCTCATCGCCAGCAGACTAAAATTTACCCCGAGCCTCTACTTCTTTGATCAAGCTACCAATTCTAGAATTTAGGCCTTCAGTTACTGCTTTGGCAAGGTATATTCTTTATTTGAAGCTCCAAGGTCTCGACAGCAATTTACTAATGTGCATTTGAAGTGTCCACTCGCATAGTTAGGAAAGCCACTTCACTTTGTAATAAGTGGATTTCTTTCTTCAAATTCTCAATCTCTGCTAAAGTAACAAATTTCATAGACTCCTTAGCTTGTTGTTTTCTGATGGCCTTAGCATCAAAATTTGCTTCCATGGCATCTTCATCGAAAGGCCTTGTCGGCAAAGTCTTTATTTTTCTTTTGAAGGTTTATAAAGAGGACTTCAACCTCTATGACCACCCCAAAGGCCCTCTCCTTTTTGGTTCACCATCATAGTAAAGAGGTCCTTCGCATCACTAGATTGCATGAAGTTCTATCACCTCTTCGTCCAGTACCTATGAAAGGTGGCAGTAGTCGTTTGGATCTCCAAGGGAAGCGTGGTCAGAGTTTCTAGAGCCAATTCATCATTTGTTGTCAAGGCAAGCTTGACCCTAGAAGGAGCCCCATCACTGGTAAAAGAGCCTTCACTGATCTTGCTTTTTTTAGTTGGCTCTTGCCTCAGGGACAAGTGAAATCGGGCCTCTTCAAATTTCCTTTAGCAGCAGTAATGGAAGCTGTCATCAATTTCTCTCCAAAATGAGCTGGGGTGGATATGGAGGGCCTGTTGCTGATCTTCCTACGGAAATAGATGAAAATGTGAGCTTCTTCTTAGGGGATTCCACAACCTTTTCTTCCTCCTTATTCTTTGGCAAGGAACGCCTCTCAAATTCAGTAGCCTCCCTGCTAATCCTCTCCACTCTGTCCCTTATTTGCTTAGCCGCAACAGATAAGGGCTTGTGTCCCTTCTTCCTGGACGAGGAGAGCAAAAATTGAGGCCATATCCATTTACTGGGTATTTTATCTTTTCAAAATTCTTTGCCAACAAAGAAGTTTTAGTAAACTATCTCTATAAAACAATAAATGAAAAGTTTGATCAAAGTTCTACCTATTCGAGCCATTAGGCCAAATTCTTCGTAAAATCTCCGGTGTAATATGAAGCGTTCGAACTCACATGAAGATAGGCGGTGACAATATATGCCCTCTATCACATCCAATTTAGCTTCAAAAAGTTCGAAGTGATCGATCGAACCTACAAAATGGAGAAGATCAAGATATATAAATATGTGATAAATGCTAGTAACCTAAAAAATATCAAAGATACATTCACAAACTTCTAAGTACTTTGTGAGAACTATTAGCTGAGAGATACTATCACCCTTACAAATTTGCCACCTCCCGTTGACCAAAAATAAGGCCTCCTTCCACCATTTGATGGACGAAAGAAGATGTATCATAAAAGAAGAGTGGGCTCCCGAGGGGCACAATGAATACCGACCATTTGAATCACCCTTCCCCAAGACCCTAGGTTGTAAGAGAGTCTAGAGGATATAGATGGGCATGTCCTCACCTAAGGAGGTCTCATTCTACAGAAAGTAAGTCCCCACTACCTGGACCCATGCATTAGGAACGAGCTAGGTAGGTGATAGTCTGTACGACTTAAGAACGATCCTAAAGAATGGATGAAGGGATAGACAAAATCTCCCATTTAGAAGGTATTTGCTAATTGTCACACATTCTAGCCTAGGAAAACAGGCTCTCTCCTTAGGTGAAGGGGCTAGGAGTTTGATTGTGTGAGGGATACAATATTTATCCCTAATTTCTACAAGGTCGATAGATGTAACATTTGACGGAACCTTAGCAACTCTCTAGCCAGCATCATAACCTAAATGGCTTTTTATAGTAATGGGTTTTGTGACCCATATCCGGTCCAACTTGGGTCTAGGGTTTTGCATTATGGAGAATTGGGCTTGAAGATATCAAAATAGGGTCCAAGAAGGAAAAAAAATGATGGATTGATGGTGTTGGACGATCGCTCGACTCCAGCTCGAGCGAGAGGAGAAAAATTGGAGTAGGGAAGACTTCACCCACTTGTCTCTAGAGACAGCCTGTTGCCCGCTTGTAGTTTACGTGATTTTTGACCTAGTTTCCTTATTTTAGGGTTTTGGACGATTCTCCGATAAATACTAGGCTCTTCATTCAGTTTATTAGACCTTTAGTTGCATAATTGTATTTTCTCTCCATTGGTTGTTAATAAAGTATTCGGTTCCTCTCCCAATTTCTTTCTTCTTATTTGTTTTCTTTTAATCTTACTTTTTCTTTGTGCAATCTATACTTACAAGTGGTATCAGAACTAAGGTTCAACAGTTTCGCAGAGCAATGATTTGATTTGTTCGAGATTTTTGTTATCGATGGCTACCATGAAGTATGATATTCCGCTGTTGGATCACAGTATAAGATTTTCGTTGTGGCAAGTGAAGATGAGAGCTATATTGGCACAGATGGATTTGGATGATGCTTTGTTGGGATTTGATGAAATGTTCACAACTTGGACAACATATGAGAATCAACAAAAGGATTGAAAGGCACTTTCGCAAATTCATCTTCATCTATCTAACAACATTTTTCAGGATATCTTGAAGGAGAANGGATTTGGATGATGCTTTGTTGGGATTTGATGAAATGTTCACAACTTGGACAACATATGAGAATCAACAAAAGGATTGAAAGGCACTTTCGCAAATTCATCTTCATCTATCTAACAACATTTTTCAGGATATCTTGAAGGAGAAGACAACAGCTGCATTGTGGTTGAAACTGGAACAATTGTATATGACCAAAAGTCTGACCAGCAAATTACATATGAAGCAGAGACTTTATTCTCATCGCATGGCAGAAGGCGGATTACTAGAAGATCATCTGGCTGTGTTTAAGGAGATTGTCGTTGATCTGGAGATGTTAGAGTTAAAATATGATGAAGAAGAATTGGCCTTAATCATATTGTGCTGGCTACCTAGTTCATTTTCATCTTTTAGGGACACGATTCTGTACAGTCATGACACACTCACCATTGAAGAAGCATATGATGCTTTGTTCTCAAAGGAGAAACTGAAACATCTGGTTGGAGCTGGTTCCAGAGGTGATGAAGCTCTTGTGGTTAGTGGTGATTGGCGAAGGGGCAAGTCGATGGTGAATTTCAGCAACAGGGTCTGTTTTTACTGCAAAAAGAAAGGACACATCAAGAATGATTGCGAGAGACTGCATGGTAAGGGTAATTCAATTGCAAATCATGGGAGACAATCAGAGACTTCGGGTGAAGCAGACATCGAAGAGAACTATGTAAGTGATGGAGAACTTTTGACTATTTCTGAAGTGGAATCAAAGCCTGACGAGGAGTGGATTTTGGATACAGTCGGTATATTTCATATGAGTCCTACTAGGGATTTGTTTGAATCATATGAAACGGTGACGCAAGGTGCTGTTGTTATGGGAAACAACGAATCTTGTCAGATAGCTGGTATTGGAAGAGTTAGATTGAAGTTCGTGGATGGAACAACCAGAACACTTAGCCAGGTTCGACATGTTCCAGACTTGAAGAAGAACATTTTCATTGAGTACCTTGGAATCGAGAGGGTAAATGTTCTTTGGTGCAGGTGGAGTCTTGAAGGTCCGAAAGAGTGTCTGTGTTATGTTGAAGGGATGGAGAAAATCTTAGTTATACATCTTGCAAGGTTGGATAGAATTAGTGAAGAAACATAAGCACAGGTTTGGTACCATGATGGATATACAGTTTGGTACAGTACCGTTGGGAGTTGGATCTGGGTATATTTTGGAGAATACTACTCTTTCGAGTTTGGATGATATGGGTAATTTCGCTTTGTCGCCACAGTCTGCAGTTCCATTGAATTCAATGGCTAGGGAGAGATCTATTGAAACTAGGTACGGTGATACTGATCTGGATGAGCATGTTTTTGAAGTTGTTGAAGGTGATGAGTCTAGCTAGGGACCTTCAGTTAAAGCATGTAGTGGAGATTCTGTTACGGGATGTGTTTCGACCCTGTTTGGTAAATTTTGAATTCTTTGTGAATTTTGGGAACCCGAAGGTTGGGTTCATTTGTATATGTGTTTGAATATGGTAGAAGAGAAAGAATATTTTCTAGTGTTCGAGAGGTTTGGTTCAAGGTGAAGAGTTTAATATGTTTCGCTGCAGTCAGACTTATCTTTCCAGCTGGAAAAGTTTTGAAACTTCGTTCGTTGCACCAGAATTTGTGTCAAGGTGGAGATTATTGGGTTTTGTGACCCAAATACGGTCCAAATTGGGTCTAGGGTTTCGAGTTATGGAGAATTGGGCTTGAAGATGGAGCAGGGAAGACTTCGTCCGCTTATCGCTCGAGCGATAGGCCGTAATCTTTTTCCTTATTTTTTGGATTTTAAGCGATTTTTGACCTAGTTTTCTTTTTTTAGGGTTTTGGACAGTTCTCCTATAAATACTAGGCTCTCCATTTACTTTATTAGACCTTTAGTTGCGTAATTGTATTTTCTTTCCATTAGTTGTTAATAAAGTATTCGGTTCCTCTGCCAATTCTCTTATTTTTATTTACTTTATTTTAATCTTGTTTTTTGTTTGTGCGATCTATACTTCATATCGCGCCATATCATCTCCTCAAATTCCTAACATGTAGGGTTTATCATGCTCTGGCATGCCCTAATGGCTTGAACCAGGTTGACCGTATTAGTTATGGTTACTCCCATTTTAGACGTCACCGACTCTAGTCTAGGTTTTTCCCAGTAGTGTTTGAAGAACTCATGATCTCAAGAAAAATTAGGAAGAAATGAAGAAATGAAGATGAATGAATACTCACAAAGTTAAGGAATGAATGGGAAAGATCATCAGCTAGAGAAAGGGTCTCAAGACGTTTTTGATACAAGGGAATGAGTGTGAAAAATCATTCTTTGCAAAGTAAAGAATGTAAAAGGTAAAGAATTTGCCTTTTGTAGGCATAGGTCATCAACCCCAGCCATTGGATCTAAATCCTAACCATCCAACCATTTATTTAAAGGTCAATCCAAACCATCCATAGCATTTGCCTTTTCATATTCACCGGTTTAGATCATAGCGTTTGAGCTACGTGCGCTAATGTATTTGCTTTCCATAAAACATGCCTACAGCTGTTATCATTACGCATTAAATACAACGATGATTGTGTATATGGAAAGTTGAAATGTTGCAGCTGTTCTTTCTCGAAAACGTAAACAAGAGCTAATCATTTTGGCAAAATAATTAAAGGCGCCTCGTGTTCTCAACATAAACAACATACCTCTTCAGAATTAATGAGTTGTAGCCTCACCAAGTAACAACAAATCACTTCAGCCTTGACCACAACAACTTCGATAAGGCTTTAGATGCGTAAAGTCACTTCGGAGTGAACAACCTCAATGAAAACTGCCTAGCTGACACTCCCCAAATTTTTCCACAAAATCAGAAGTTTCAAAGTATGCATCTTCGGACAACAACCTCGATAAGTAATTAATGCAAGTAAACTAGTTTCAAATTCTAATTATCATATGAATATTTATATTTAGAGTTGATGGACTATTGTGGTGTAGTAAAAACACCCCCAACAAAACAAAATTTTTAAAACTAAAGTCCATGCATTATATGAATAATCGCCACCGAAGCTCTAGTTAGAAAACCATGTCATAGTACACGTGGAGATATAAGTCAAATCTGGCCAAGTCAACGAAGACTCAATTGATCAAAATAAAGAAGCTCTCCCCTAGCCGAAGTCCCAAAGAAGAAGTGGCGCTCTTCTCATCCGAAATGCTACATAAGTGGCTAAAGCTCCGAAGCTGAAACACTACATAAGAAGCCAAAGAAGGAGTCAAAGCTCTCTATCCTGCAACTCTTCACACCGAAAGATGTACAATATGTAGCTCCCTTTGGTTGAAGCCCTTGATGTCTTTTAGAGGATATGCATGCAATCTCTAGGAATGATTCTTGTAACGTTTGTAATAATGAATACCATAATTGTCAGCTTAATGTATAGGGTGGCTGACCAATTTTCAATGTACTAAATGCGTAGCGTATGGAGTGATGTGAGGCTTCGATCTGGGACGTAAGGCTACGTGATTCTAATCCAACGACTACCACGTCGACCAGAACTCTTGTAACATTTGTAAATGATGCAACCACACTCAATCTTCTCTCTTGCTTATTCTATGTCTTTTTGTTTGAGTTTAGATTACTTCTACTTTGGTTGAGTTCTTTATGAATGATTTTTTATATGCAATCATCTTTGATCATATTGTCGATACTTGAACATTTTTTGTATCGCATCGTAAAGTATATCCCACATCCATAAACGTCATCCTTTCCAGTCCAAATCTCCGGTTAAAATGTGTTGAGATTTTCTTGCGTGGACGTGAGTAGGCCCGTCATCTGTTGTCCACGTAACCATTACAAAAAGGGATCAACGGTGTTTATTAAAGAATGCTTGTATTATCTGTTCCAAATTGTTACTGTCATAGAATCATTCTGGCCTTATAAGGTCATTATGCTCTGTTCATTCTTGCATGTGTGTTAAAGGTGTTCTAGCTTTTGTTTTCTTATTCGTCTTTCTCGAAGGCTGATAGAAGGGCTTGTTCTCCTTGTTATGGGGCATTCAGCTCATCTAACCCGTGCTTGATTCCCACATATTTGGAATGGCTATCTGTCTGCAGAATAATAATTACTTTTATCATTAAAAAAATATACCCTAGTTGGATCACATTTCCTATATATATGCACAAGTCCTCTTATCGGGAGGGAGGGGTGTGTTTATGTGTGTGTCTTCTCAGGTGTATTTAATATATATAGGAGATGCGGTACTTCCATGTTAGAACCCACTTGGAAGCTTGAAAATTGTTTCCGTACTATGGTGTTTATGATGTCAATTTATTTGCTTCGTGTAAACAGTGGAGGACCCATCACAAAAGTTCAGCATGGGCGGAATGTTGATAGTTGACTATTGGTTGTCGACAATCAACCATTGTAAGAGCGATGTCATTTATTAATATTTAATTAAAAAATATTCAATATATATGTAAATGCA
>CAIGRN010183642.1:0-15412 GCA_903798345.1 Fraxinus anomala | reverse complement strand
AAGGTTGAAAGAATATAATATGAAGGAATCATCTTTCTCTCAATGTTCAATCTTGGAAAAAACGTGCAGGTGAGTTCTGATATTTATAGGTAGGTCAAGAAACGAATTAGTCAGATAAAAAGCCTTGAAATCGCGAAATAAAAATTTTTCGGACAGCACTATCGCTCGAGCGAGGGTCTAGGGACAGTCGAGCGATAGCCTGTCGCTCGAGCGAAGGAGGGGCGACGATCTAGCGACGATATTTCTACTTTTTTAGCTCGAGTCAACTCTTGGCGACAGTCCAACGAAAATTCGCGCCGTTTTCCTCCTTGTTCCAAACTCGAAACCCTAGATCTATTAACTAACTTTTGAACAAATTGCACATTACTCTTTGAACTTTTACATCCTATCAAATTAAGTCATTTTTTCCACAGAATTTGTCAATTACAAAATCAACTAAAGCCTAACAGATCACTTAAAGTTAGGAATAAGGTTGAAAGAATATAATATGAAGGAATCATCTTTATCTCAATGTTCAACTTTGGAAAAAACGTGCAGTTGAGTTCTGATATTTATAGGTAGGTCAAGAAACGAATTAGTCAGGTAAAAAGCCTTGAAATCGCGAAATAAAAATTTTTCGGACAGCACTATCGCTCGAGCGATGGTCCGGGACAGTCGAGCGATAGCCTGTCGCTCGAGCGAAGGAGGGGCGACGATCTAGCGACGATATTTCTACTTTTTTGGCTCGAGCCAACCCTTGGCGACAGTCCAACAAAAATTCGCGCCGTTTTCCTCCTTGTTCCAAACTCGAAACCCTAGATCTATTAACTAATTTTTGAACAAATTGCACATTACTCTTTGAACTTTTACATCCTATCAAATTAAGTCATTTTTTCCACAGAATTTGTCAATTACAAAATCAACTAAAGCCTAACAGATCACTTAAAGTTAGGAANTGAACTTTTACATCCTATCAAATTAAGTCATTTTGTCCACAGAATTTGTCAGTTACAAAATCAGCTAAAACCTAACAAATATCACAAACGTTACAACTCCCGTCAAATTTTTAGAACAATCTACAAAGAAAACAAGAAAAAAAAAATCAAAATACAGAGATAAAAATCACAAACAGAATGCTAAAAAATGGAATGATTTGATCATAAGTTTTCAATTTTTCTGGTCTTCAACTTTATTTTTGTATCATCGAAAAGACAGTTGATGTTGTTAAGATAATTATTTTTCAGTATTGCTTAAAATAAGTATATTTCAAAATATTAATTTATTTCTTAAATATTTTCCAAAAAGAGATTCCATAGCTACAATAGTTTAATAATACAATTTCAAATTTACAAACTTGTAAAAAAAAACTTTTAAAAATCAATTAATACGTGATTTTGACTTGTTCTAGTAAATGATCAAGACTTATAAATTGTGGAACCAGGCTTTTCTTAACTGAACCCAGCATCTTTTTCTTATTCAATTTGCACTGAATTTGACTTGATTTACCATTTTACTAAGTAATGTTTTGAGAATCGATCGGACTGGAAAATATAAAGGTTCAAAAATTAAAGGATTGATTCGGGAATTGAATCGAGATCAAACGTCGGTAAAAAAATTAAAAAAGTCAAAAGAAGAGGTTAATTAACCCGTTCTTGACTTGCTTTATAGGATTATAACTTTTTAAGTCTTTATACATAAGAGTAATGTTATTCATATTCAGTAACTAAAGTAATCATCCTATATGACACAACTTGTTATTTAAGACATTAATTTATGTAATTCTGTTATCTCAAATAATAAGTTAATGTATCAAATAACAAATTGTCACATATGATGACTACTGTAGTTGCTGACTATAAATAACATTATTCTATATATAATCGGACAAACAAATTTTTGAATTGATTGTTAACTTTTCCAGTCGAACCGATCTCTCTGATTGATCAAATTTTAAAATCATTGCTAAATAACAGGATTAAAATAAACCCATAAACATACGTTAGGCTGCAAGACTAATACTTTCTAGGCATTGGACGACACATTTTTGGTAGCACGACTTTCTCTTATTTCAATCCAAACAGAGCAGTTACCTTTTCGTAATCTTTAAAGCCACCACTTTCTCTAAAAGGATTTTCTATAGTGACTTTACATTGGAATTTCCGATACTCACGTGCTGCTGTCTTTGTTTTGCTTCTCTTTTTCTTTAAAGAAATCATATCATTTATCTCGAACTTAGAGGTTAAACGATCTTGCAGAGGTTTTAGCAAAAAAGTGCTCGATGCAAAGATGATATTTTTTTTTAAATCGTCTACTTGAAACCGAGTTATGACATCCCTCCTCTCCTTCTATACATGTTGACTTGTGATCTTTCAAATTGTCGTTCACAATGAAATGAATCGAGAGAAAATATTCATCTTTACTTTATACTACTTTGGGTAACATATTCAGTGATAACATCATAAAACCCGTACTTGAAAATAAATATAATTGGTTTTTTTATAAAATTATATACAAAATTTTCCATTGGGTTGACTTTTTGATGAGAAACTAATTTATGAATTAAGGTATTCGAGTGGCAACTTTTGTGCCATTAAGTTTATGTTCAACAATAATTGAGGTAGGTACTATTGCATGTGAGTTGGAGTGGGGATATTAGGCACATAAAAAAATGCATATATGAAGACAACCATAAAAAATTATTTACATATTTGAAGTACGTTCGATTGAGCTAAATAGTTACTTCCGTAAAAAAGTAAATTTTCGTGCAAATATTTATGTCATTCTTTAAAATTTGGAATTGATCTCATGCCCATTAGGGGCAGAAGATCAGTCTTGCTTTAAAATTTTTCATCTTATAAGATATTTTGCGACATCTGAACTCTTAAGAAGAGGGTTCAATGAACCCTAAAATTTGCCAGTGCCCAAAAACTTGCTACTGTCCTTGATCGTTATGAAGAGGAAGTTCGAAGATCTAACAAAGATATGATGTGTACTCGTGAATTCTTGGCGTATTTCGATAATTATTGCATACTATTCCAGTTTATTCTCCATGTACCAATCACAATGGTCTTCAATGCCCACAAATATGCATCGAATTCTCATATCTTGTCCCCCAAAAGGAAAAACATAAAGGGACAGTTACCAGGTTGATTTGCTGCATCATATCATGTTATGATACTTAAAAGTTTTATAGTATTTCGATGCCCAAGAGATTCCAAGCTTTCCATTTCATGATAAAGATTTGTCGAAAAAATTTCGTATATCTTAGATTTTGTTGCCGAACAAGTTCACGAGAACGATTAATAGGACAATTTGATATTTGTGATTCAGTGCTCGACATTTGATTGAATGTTTCGTGACACTGTACGATGTGTACGAGATGGAAATATGTTTCAATACTTTAACATTTATTGTAATAACAAAAATTTAACGATACGATATATAAAATGATAAAAGTATTATTTAATTATCATAAAAGTTAATATAGATAAGGCTGCATTAGCAATGTCTTGATGCAGTTGGAAGTATTTTTATTGATCATTCTAGTCTCAAACTGCCCCCAACATGTCTCGTGTAGTCTATCATGGAGACTTGGACTATTAAGGAAATTAACTTAGTTTTTTATATTTTCTTTTTGGTAATAATATTGATATACAATAAACTTTTAATTATTGATTATGTGAACTTTTAATTATCCCAAAATAATTTTGTCTTTCCTCTAAAAGTTTAAATATATAGTTAAATATGAGTGCATTGTTACTGATTTTGATTTTGAATACAAGTCTCGTTCCTCTCTTAAAGAGGAAAAATGAGAAAAGGGAACTAATGTAAGGCTTTATATGATGTTGATGACCAAAAATAACGTAACACTATTAGATCAACTTAAAGAGATTTTTACTAGAATAGTCGTGTCATATTTGCTAGAATTTGGATATAACAAGGGTGCGATCTGCTGGAATTACAATAAGAGTAATATTGCAAGTTTTTGATAGCTCTACCCCTTTTGTTGGGCTTTATCCCCTCGTATAGGCTACAAATTGGAGAGATTGATTGGTTCGAGCATTCAGTGGGGACGAATAATCGTGATTTCTACTTCATTGTCCTACACCTTAGATATCATTTCTTTATTGTGATTGGTCGTTGCGAATGGTGTTCCCTCCCAATCAGAAACATCTTTTCAATCGTGTTATGATTATATTTCCAACTTACGTCTCCTATAGGCCGTTTGGGTGGATGGGGCCTTGGGTCGACCTTCCGTACTGTCTTGTTTGATTTTTATTTTTTATTTTTTTTGTAAAAAAAAGCTCCTTCAGCCAATTTCTGGTGGACCTCTAATATGCTATGTTTTCCAAGGGAAAAGAGATTTTTATAAAAGAAATAAAAATTATAGAGCTATTGCAATGAAAAGATTATTATTTTTTTTAAGGTAAATAATGTCACGTGGGGGTTACTATCAGTAACGGGATTGTTTCAGGTGGGGGTCCAAATGCATTAATAGAATAACGCCATTTTTTCTTACACTTATTTTGCCTAGAAAACAAATTTCATTAGCCAAATATGATTCTGTAATCTGTGTGTTTGGATTACTATTGCATTGGATGAACAGACCGCCACTTATCTCCTCGAATGGGCCATGTTAAAGCTCTCCGTTTGGACATTCTTATTTATCGAATAGTATGTTATACGATTAATTATGTATGGTTGGAGTTGAATGTATGATCGAATTAATTTCAGATTCGAGTTAGACAGTGAATAAGTTGGGAGAAAGAGGGCTCAAGACATGTTTACCTTGATTTCAATATTGATGACATAGCAACAAATTTCGTCTCTACTCACGTCAACGAGGTCTTTTTCAGCACACTTGGACAAACTATTAGAACACGTGGTCTTTTGCATTATGACAATCAAATCAGTCAACTTGTATAGATATATTTGGATGTGAGACGTGCGATAGACGTGAACCACAATAGTATTTGGACACCGAGGATGTATGAGAGAACAAATATGAGAACGGTATTACTTGAGCGTGTAAAATTGCTTATAAAATCTTGTAAAGAACACAATGAAATTATTGGAAATTGTTTGATTGGTAATGTATTTTTATTATCCCAATAGCAAGTCGGTCCCTAAATTTTAAAGAGGAGCAAGTTGATCCATAATATTTTAGGACTCTGCTATGGGTACATAATTGTACACATAGGGGTGTCTATGTAAAAGCAGTATTTAGCAATTTCCAGAGATCTTCTGAATATGTAAAAGTAAAATGTCCATCAATCAACTCGTCACTAAATTGTGTTACTGTAGATGCCATACTAATTCATATTTGAGGGGAAAATAAAAATTTATTATTATTTCATTCATTACAAAATAAACTTTAGCAAATATAAATATTATATATTGGTTTTGTTTTTAGAATTAACTAATTACATTCCATTGAGAGCAATAAATTTGCATTAAAAAAAATAAAGATACACAAGATTTATAAAAATTTATTTCAATGTGAGACGAAATCGTCATTCGTCGCTGCATTAATTTACTATGATAAAAATCGCACACTCTATCTTCTCTAACATATCTTTACTTTTATGACGTTAATATAAAACCTTAATGATATCTCCCTATTTATAAGATAAATTAGGACAAAATTAAAAATTACAAGGACGCAATTCTATACCAAATTTTACAAAACTTAAACTATCCTTATTGAAATTTTGATGTGGAAGCTCGCCCTCTCACCCCTCGGGATGGGGGGCTTTCTGCACCCCCTTCCAATCCAACTCCCACGGCAACCTTATCAAGGTGATCAATCTACATACTGACTTCACACAACGTCAATAATTAGATCCCACAGTTTAACAATATTCATTTTTGCTAAACATAAAGTTGTAAGGATTTATTAACCAATAATTCCAATGGATTAATGTCAACGGTTGTGCGATGCAGTGAATCATAACCGAGACAGAAAGGTGGCAAGAATGTGAACACCACTATCATCATACCAACCTCTCCACATGTGACTTGACATCACTTAACCATATTACTGTGTTTTTATCTGCCATCAGTCTTACAATTTTCTTCAAATGATCATTGATAATGGAGGGTTGTGACTATTTCTTCCTGGATGTGGAACCAAACGGCCATCATTTGGTTATGGACTGCTCCTTTTTGTTATGAAATGTATGCTTGGATTCATTTCCTTTTGTCAATTGGACAATTTGCTTATTTTGTTTTTCAAAAAGGTTATCAATACAAAGAAGATTTAACTTTTTTTTTTTTGTTGACACCAAATTAGTTTCGAATCTAAGCATGATGTGATGTTTAAATTGTCAACCATTCTTATTATTATTATTCATTTTATATCTGCAACGATTCTTAAAGATTTTTTTAAAGATATCCATTGGATACTCATATGACAAAAGATAATTAGAGTAGGAAAATGAAAAGGATAAGTTGTGGTCGCAATCATAATCACCATATCCACCTTCTCAATTACCATTTCGATCTTTACTTTCAATTCTAAGTGATAGCTGTCAGACGGGTTGGAATTCATATCCAGTTCATTTTCCTATTGAGGAATTTGATGAAAATGAAATATTTGTAACACCGTAGGAGGGTACATGTGTGTGTGTGTGTGTAGGAGGGGGTGGGTGGGTGGCTTGGTTGGGACAAGTGAGGTTGGCGGTGTGTAGATGGATTTAATCATAGGTGACGAGCAAGAGGTGGAATTAGATTCTGATTTTTGTGTTCTCATTGAAATTTGTTTTTATTATTTATAATTTATTAAGTTTAGGTAGGATGATCGTTTTACTAAAGATATTGATCATATAACTGTTAAAATGATAATTTTGTCACAAAAGGAATTCATTGCAAACATTTTATAGGTTCATGGTGCAAGAAATCAAAAGTTGAGGATTTCCATTATTACAGTCTTCAAAGGTTCGGGACCCCAAGTGAAATTTATTTATTTGCTCAAATCAATTAAAGGTAAAATGATCATTTTACTCAAATTTGGCCTTTAACGATCAAATTGACAATTTTACAAAAGGATCTCAATGCAAACTTTGTAGTTTTTGAGACTCTGGTTGCTAAAAATCACATGTTCGACCCATGGTCGCGAGTTTATCACAAGTGCAATTTACCTAATGAAGATTACCAATTCTTTTTGTACGAGTAGGCAACCCAATTGGGATATTGGGGAACCTAGAGGTGAAGATAAGAGGAAGGGATTTAGGCATGGTGAGGTGGTCACGACGCTGCTGAAAATAAGAAAGAAGAGATAGGATGAGAAACAAGATGAACTATATATTTTTTCTTATTTATTATTGATTTATTTTTCCGTTGTAATTGTTTTAGTTACTTATTTCACTTATAAGTTAGACTTTTACGTGTCCATCACATGATTATGTAACGTATATAACGGAAGAAAATATCTTAGTGCTAAAAAAATAAAACATGAATGCTCAAATGTCAAAGCCAACATCTAAGTGCAACATAAATAAACAACAAAAATGCATTCAAAGAGGATTTGTATTCATTGTCATTTTTTTAGTACAACTCACTTGGTCAAAAATTTACTAAATAAAAAAAAAATAAAATCTACTCGAAATAAACAAAACAAAAAATTAAATAAATATAGAACACAAATCGAGAGAAGTGATTTAAATCCTCGAGTCGAAAAGACCATAATGCCCCTCTACTACAATGTCATTTTCTGTCTCTTTAATACTCATTCCCCACTTTCTTTATTGCATGTTGTGTCTTCTTCCCAAAGAGTAATTCTTTCCATTAAAATAAGACCACACAACTGAAAACTAAAGAAAAAACTTCCCTCAACTCTCATTTTCAACAACAATGGAGGAACCAGAACACCTCCCTCAAATGCTCTCACCGTGCAGCAGTGGAAGAAGATTAAGCAGTGATTCAAATTCACCTGAATTCGAGTTCTGGATGATCCGGAACCCGTCTTTCCCTCAGCCTAATCTACACTCCGCCGATGAGCTTTTCTCCGATGGTGTACTCCTTCCGCTGCAGCTCCTCCAGACACAGTTATCAGACGAACAATCTGACCCTCAGCCTCCACCGCCACCGCAAGAGGCTGAACCATCGGGCTTGGATCAAGTACAGGAGAGTACTGCTGAATTAGCTCGTTTGTCCTTAACTACCGCATTTACTTCCTCTAAGCGGTGGAAGGATATATTCAAGAAAAGTGATAAGAAAAACTCAGTTACGGTTAGTAATGGTAATTCAGATTGTAGTACTGGTAAAGAGAAGGATAGTTGTAAAGAGAAGAATAGTTGTAAAGAGAAGAAGCGAGAGAAGAAGTGTGTTGGTGTTGGTGGAAGTAATGGCGTGAGTGCGGCGGAGTTGAACATAAATATATGGCCTTTCTTAAGGAGTAGATCTGCCGGAAACGGCGGAAGTAGGCCGCGGACGGGGGCTGGATCCGCAGCGGCGACACGAAAGGTAAGTAGTGCACCATGCTCGAGGAGTAACTCTGCTGGTGAGTCCAAGTCTAGGAAGTGGCCGAGCAGTCCTAGCCGAGGTGGGGTCCACTTAGGAAGGAGCAGCCCTGTCTGGCAGGTACGCCGTTGCGGCGGTGGAGCTCCTGTTGGACGGAGCTCTGAGGCGGTAGTGAAGAGTTTTGCTGAAAAGGGGGTCATAAAAGACCGGAATGAAAGTCATCGAAAAATCTCCGCAGCGAGCGATGTCGGTAAGGCCAAAGGAAGGGTATTGAATCTGAATGTTCCTATGTGCATAGGTTACCGGCATAATTTGGGATGTAGAAGCGATGAAAATAGTTCAATTGGCGCTTTTGCTGCCGCCGCCGCGACTGGTGGTGGTGAACCCGGCGGAAGTGTTTCCGGTGAAGGTGTAAGTGGCAGACATTTATTTAATATCCGAAGCCTCTTTACCAAGAAAGTCTATTAATTATTTCCAAAACCATATAATTAATTTTAATTTTCCCATGTCGTGTATTTATGTAAATTATAAATCAACCTGAGCTTTCATTATTTTATAATTTCTTGCCAGCATATTATCCACATCTCATAGTTTATTTGTAGTTTTGCTAAAAAAACCAAGGACGGTGACAGATTTAAAAATAGGTGGAACATGTGTCATTCGTTGATTGGACAATTTTTTAAAAAAAATTACCCAAACAGACGCTGAAACATGCACCTATTTTTTCCTTCCGTCACTCACCCTGTTTGAATAACTTTTCCCTTATTTGTAACATGTTATCGAAGTGCAATTTATTGACAAAAAGTTTCATAAGGTTGAGTTTAATAATGTATGTAGTACGTGTGACAAATTTTGTACCGCCTTTAGTCACGTGCCATGCCTATTATTTCCTTTTATTTATTAAGCATTATTCATTATACCCAGTTTGAAAAATAAAAGCTGGGTTAAAAAGTCGCAAGTTGTCAGAAGATATTCTTGGGCTTATTATTAATATTAATATTATTATTATTATTTGCTTATAAAAAAATTAAGTCAAAATCAATAATTAATTTTATTAATCATATATTTCATTAGCTTTTTCAAAATTTAGTAAATTCTGATTTTATACATGGAAATGGAACCGCTCATTGTCAACATGTTAGTAGCCTTCAAATGTTCACCATCCTCGATTATGTTAGGGGAACATAACCCTTCACATAAGAGTGTCAATAATGGACACCCGGCGCCCCCCTATTAGAGGGGGCACGGGTCCCACCTGGAGGGGGCGTCGGATGTCCATTATGGACACCCTTATGTTAAGCGTTATGTACCTTTAGCATTTTCCCCTTCTATTTGTTCACCTGTAAGATAGGGGACAAATTGTTAAAAATGAATGTAAAACTTAAAGTTTGTTCGGCACAGAATTTTCAAAGAAGAAATATTTTTTTTAAAATAATGTGTCGTTAAAAACTGTGAAAAAGTTACAAATCCTATGGAATGTTTCACTGAAGATGATTTTGAGGAAACATAATTAAAAAAAATATATGTATATTTGACAAACAAAGCTTAAAAGTAATAATTTCAAAAAAAACTGTTTAATTTGAAACCATATTCAAGCTTTGACAAGTGAAAATAAATAAATAAAAATGTTATTTGTTTAGAAAATTAGTCTTAACCCATTCTATAGCAAGGTCTCCTATCACAATGACAATCGCCGGCTGGGGCGGTCCGTGAGCCGTGCCTAAAAAAATTTGTAATTTGCAAAACTTAAAAATAAATAAATAAGCTGCTTACAACCATATTGTTTATATATATATATATATATTAAAAAAAATCGAGTCAGCTTGGCTCTTTAAGGTCCGAGCCGAAAGCTCGGGTTAAGCCTAAATTTTCTAGCTGAACTTTTACTCGGCTCGGCTCGAGCAAAAAACACTCGAATCAATTTTACTCGAAACGGATTCGAGTAAGAATGTATTTTAAATAGTGATATGATGAGAAATATGTGGTTAAAAATTAAGGAAAAGTTATTGATGTGATGGAAAATATTATTTGATTTCAGAATGTGTGATTGGAAATGAATTTTGAAATAATGTATTTTGAAAAAATGTGTACCAAATAGAGGTCTACTCAAGGTCGAATATAAAAGAGATTAAAAAATTTCTTAAGCTACAAAAGAGCTAAATGGACATATTTGCTTCATTTTTGGTTGGATCAAACGTCCACGAAATTAATGTGGGCTGGGTTTTACCGGTTCTTCAAAAGAGAGATCACTTTGCAACATGTTTTGGGCCCAAAGCAAAACAGATTCTGAAGTTATTGTATTTAGCCTCCGACGGAGGGAAACCCCCTTATATTTATTCAAGCAAGAATATGACCGATGCAAGAACAAATCTACAGAGTATAGACTAGTGGGAGAGAGATGTAGGATGGAAACATGAATAATAATAGAAGTTTAATACACAAACGGCTGTTGCTCGAATTTTGTTTCTAACATGCGTGAGAAATCCTGAAATCTACCAGGTAATGGAAAACCAAAATATGATTATTTAAAAACGATTGTGGGGTTTTCAAACCCTTAACACATATTTAAAGCGTCAAAGCGAAATATTAATTCGATTGACAAATTCAAATAAACTAGGAAACTGTAAAAATGATGAAAATACCCTTAAACTAACTAAAAAAAAAAGCCAAAAGGACTCCTCAACAATAAAAATTGATCCCGAAAGTATGACGATATTGACCAAAGGCCAATTGTTACCCAGCAAAAAATTAAAGAATATTCACTCATGTCAATCTAACATTCGAGTTGAAAGTTAAGCACGTTCTCATAATCGCTTCTTATTTCTTCTATTTTTCAATTGGTTTATAATTTTCTCTTTTAATAATTCCGCATTAGAGAGTATAAATTTAGGAGAAAAATCACCCCGTTATTTGAGTAATCCCCGTTCGGACGAGATTGATGTTTATCCATCTCTGTTTTCAAATTGAATTGGCTAATAATTTTTTCTAAGCACTTCAAAATAATGTTATGTTGTATACAAACATATTATATCATAAATGGTTTTCGTATATTACTATGGGTGTATCTGGTAGCAATTAAAATAGTCCAAAAAATTCATTTTCCTACCGTTGCATATCACTTTAGCCGCAAACCTTGACCGGCCATATCACATGCGGGTCTCACTAACGGTCAGAATTTTGATTACAATTCGGCCAAAATCAGTCCCAGACACGCTCTAAGAATTGTAACAGATTACTATATTCGTTCAGTATATGTATAAACCATAGAGTAAAGGTTTTACTTTTATAACATAGGGAGCGGCCGACCAGGGCATCTGAACAATACTGGTTGATGCATAGTAGAAAATGAGAGAGAGAGTGAGATTTTTTTTTCTTGTTCCTCTAGTCCAATCTCCTAACTTTAGTTTTAACTTTTAAAAGAGATTTTTGTATCTTAGTGTCCACTCGTCTGTGAGCCAGTATTTTGGAGAATATAAAAAAGATTCGAGGGTTTATAGCAAGAAAATTCAAGAACAAGGATTGAATATTGTAGCATTTTAGTTAGAAATAAGAGTAGGTACCATCTGTTTTGATTCAATTTTGAAAAGAATCGAATTAAGCCAAGCACTACTGGGAATCATAGAAATGGAACCATTGGATTCATATCCAATTATAAAAACCAAATTGGTCGAGTTCGATTTGATTCGATTTTTTATATTGAACAATTATAATAATAAAGTATGAAAAATTATAATAATCATTTTTGTTTGAGCCCTTGATAAAAATAGATTTTGGAATAGTGTTTTTTGAAGAATGTGTAGTGAAAAAGTAGGAAAAAATTTTATAATTATGTGTAAAATTATTTTATTANTATTTTTTGGGGGAATGAGGTTCAATTTTAAAGATACAACTTAGTTAGCAACGTGCTCCATTATTTGAAAAAAAAATTGATTTTTGAATAATGTTTTTTTTAAAGAATGTGTAATTAAAAAATAAGAAATTTTTTTAAGTTTACATGTAATATTATTTTATTAAAAAAATATGTGATTGAAAATGAGTTTAGAAAACAAATGTATTATTAAAAAATGGGGCTCGGACAAGGGCTAATACGAAACCACTTGTCATTATTATAACTAACAACACAAAAAGTCAATTAAACAAAGCAACAAAAAAAAAAAAAAAATTAATCCAAAACTCAAAATCAACTCATAAAGGCCAAAAAATATATATATATTAAAAAATTAAAAAAAAATTGATTGAATATTAATTCTAAGAAATTTCATACAATAATATATATTTAAAAATACACGAAGTATTTAAAACATAATTATCTTTGGTAATCCTAAAATGATCTCGATTCTTGATGATCGTCCACTTTGGAAACAACGAAAAATTTGAACTAAAAATATATTTTCTCTTATCAAGATTGTATTAAAGCTATGAAATTGTAAAGTATTTATAAAGTTATAGATTTGGATTTGGTTACCTTTAAAGTTATTCTAACGAGGATAATTATGGGGTCTAGTGTTGAAACATATGGTGCATCTTGGTGCATGCAATTTAAAAAAAAAAAAAAAAAAATCGGAAGAATCGAATTCATTATTAGCTCTCAAGGCATTATCAAAAATCGGATCGGAATAAAACAATTCCTGATATATGGTACCAAAGTTGATCTATTTTTAGAGAAATTGAAATTGAACCTACTTGCTCTATCTGGTTCCTAAAAAAAGTCCACTCCTAGTTAGAAAATCAAAATTAATCACGCATCGAAGGTAATTCCACTAATTCCTAATTTAATAAAGCATAGAGCGTTTATAGTTTTTGATTTTATGATTGTTGTGAACCCTTTTTCTTAAGCCCTTCATGTTATAAATTTCAATCATGCTATATATACATCTTGATTTACACTAACTTTTTACATTTTTCCTCGTGTCAGGATTATAGCTTTTGATTTCCCTAATACCTTTTAACATCACTGTCCAAATTGGGGTCTTGAAAAATGCGTATCCAACAAAATTCTATAAGTTTACATGGGACAGATTAATCGCTTCTCTTGGTTTGTGATGAAAAATAGAATTTTTCATTAATCATTATAGTACTATTGAAGCGTTACGTGACCAATAACAAAATCCGTCATTGCTTCTCGTCTATAGTGTTCGTAGCAGAATCCGTTTTCGAAGAAGTTAGCGTGAACTCCTTAAAATTCAAATGTTTTTATGTCTAATCTGTCCTTTGGTCATATAATTAACAGCTTATACAAGGAGTCGATGATAGCATTGAAGGACTGATTATTTAAATCCAGACCAAAAGGAAGACGGACATTTGAAGTGTTGAATCTCAAGCTCTAATCGAAGTAGGTTCTCATTTTATATGAAAAAAGCCCGTACTATAATTATGATTATACATATGGACATTACTTAATATTTTATTCATTTGAGACAAAATATTTTCTCCGTGTATTGGTAAGTTTTCTCCATGTTCTAATGATAAGCAAATTAAAATAAAAATCAATAGCTGTTTACCTGATTGAACCTCTTGGAGGAGGATTATTTGTTACTGTCATTGACTGTTTGATGGAGATTTTTTGATAATAGATTCTGTAAAAGTGAATTTTTCGAAAAATGTATAGTTAAAAAATATGAAAAAATATTATGAATTCACATACAAAATTAGAGAATATGTTATTGAAAATAAATTTTTTGAAAAATGAATTTAAAAGATGAGGGACCAAACATGGTATTAATATTTAAGTACCTGACAACAGGAATAAAAAAGCAAAAAAACAAAAGTAACCATTTGTGTCTAATAAGACAATTAAAATTATTGAAATCATATTTTTCAAATGCGACGCTTCAAATCAATGCCTATCCTTGGGAAACATTTTAAGCAAATGAAAAGCTACTTTTACTGTTACGGGTTTTTTCAAGTCATCCTCCATCGGGACGAACTGAATACGATTGCCACGTGGATTCATCCTCCACCTGGGACGAACTCATTTCGTCCTCTGCCACGAATCAGACAAATTGATTTCGTCTCGCCATGTGGGGGACGGACTGATTTCATCCGTTGACAAAGGCCGCACTCCGCATTACTTCGTCGCAACCGAAACTAAGTCCGAAGTGATAACATCCAAAACACGATTAGCACTCTTGCCACAACTGCTCTATAAACCTTGTGTATTGGAAGATCTTTTATGGAAAGATCTCAAGAATCAAATCTTTATGACTGATTGATTGGACGTATGACAGACTCCAAAATGTCAAGTTAACGTCTTACAATGTCAGGGAGCATTAAATGAACCCCTACATATGTATTGACGGATTGACACATAAGAGAAGATTGTTCGCCCTAAATTCAAGACCACATGTTCCCTATGCAAATGTTCATCTCTTATTCCCTTTCACTATAAAAACTCGTACTATAGGAGGGGGTTGCCCCGAAATTGATCATTATCGACTTTGAAATACCTGCTGCCATCTCTATTGCCTCGATCTCCCCTTCCTCTACCCCTATCCCTTCCTCTAGAGTTTGAGAAATGAGCAGGGGTAGAAGCCATTAAAGCTTTCTCCTTTGAAGTTGAACTTCAATTCATCTTCTGTTCATGGACCATCAAGGAGCTCTGCAGTTCATCAAGAGAGAATGCATCTATGTCTTTCGATTCTTCAATTGAACACACGACATAATCAAACGTTGGTGTCAAGGAAAGCAATATCTTCTCCACAATGGTGACATTTTCTATCTTCTCACCATGAAACTGCATTTTGTTGCTGATCTCCATAGTTTTGGCATAGTAGTTGGTGACAGACTCCCCATCCTTCATTTGTAGAGTCTCAAAATCTCTTCTCAAAGCTTGAAACTGTGCACACTTCACTCTAGCATATCCATGATATTTTTTCTTCATGGAATCCCATATATCTTTGGAAGTTTTTTTTTTTTTTTTTCCGCTAAGAATTGTTCCAAGATGGGACGATTAAGGCCCTGTTCTCTTTGCCGT
>CAIGRN010183628.1:0-11873 GCA_903798345.1 Fraxinus anomala | reverse complement strand
GAATCCACACTACATTGGTATACAATGGAACTAAAGTCCCAACACTCTCTTTCACCTCTCTTACTTCCACTTCAATCAAGTTTTGGAATCCCCTGACTTCAATAACAGGTGAGCTCAAATCTTTTATCCTCTCAATGGATAAAGAATCCATATCAGCAGTTGGAGTTTTCAATTCTTTATGTTTATGCAATTCTTTAGCATTCGGAGTGCAGAGAAGATCAACGAAACTTTTATTTCTTGCATGCCTTTCTTCATGCCTTCTATGGTCCTCATCTCCCTTATCCATTCCTTCCTTAAAACTTTCCACTACCCTATCATTGTCTTTTCGTGTATCGTTCTTTTTATTTTCGTTTCTATCATTCTTATCTAGCCTATGCCTCGTACTTCGGCTTGGTGAATCATCCCTTGTTGACTTTCTCACATCTGAATTTCTATTTTGTCTTTCAACTGTCTCATAAGCCTTTCCAATTACAGTCTCCTTGGACTTGGAAGCATCATAGACATGTCGCATTTCATCTTTTGCAACTCCAGATTATCACTGCATGCCAACTCTCTAGCTGCCCTATCATCATTCAACCCTATACTTGCGGTACCAAGATTTGCACTTGTAAGAGTTTGCCTTTGTTTTCCTAGTACCATCAGTTTCAGAACTCTCGATCTCTACGGTTTCTTTCTCAGTCCTAGTGAACGACACTCCGGAGGGTTTTTTTCGTAGTAGTAGAGGATTGAGACAAAGGGATTCTTTGTCCCCATTGCTGTTTGTCATTGTTATGAAAGCCTTTAGTAGGATGTTTGAGAAGGCCTTGGGGCAAAGTTTGTTAAGGGGCTTTGTTGTTGAGCTAGGATGATTGAGAAGGCTGCGGAGCAAAGTTTGATTAGGGGATTTGTTGTCAAGCAGTGGCAAGGCTCTCATTTGCTATTTGCAGATGATACGCTAATTTTCTGTGATGCAGGTGTTGAGCAATTCAGGAACTTGTGTCGCTTATTGTTGTGCTTTGAAGCCGTATCTGGATTGAAAATTAATTTGGGAAAATTTGAGGCTATCACAGTGGGAGAGGTCGATAACGTGGAAGAGTTGGCTGCGATTTTAGGTTGCAGGGTGGTGCAGTTGCCTATGATCATGGGCTTCCTTTAGGATCACGGTTTAAAAGCACACAGATTTGGAACAGTATTGTGGAAAAGGTGGAGAGAAGGCTAGCGGGTTGGAAGCGTATGTACTTCTTAAAGGGAGGCCGTCTTATTCTCATGAAGTCCACTTTGTCGAATCTCCCTACTTATTTCTTGTCATCATTTCTTATTCCTGTTGCAGTGGCAAAAAGAGTAGAAAGGATCCAAAGGGGGTTTCTTTGGGGAGGATTAGGGGAGGAGAGGAAACTACATTTGGTTAACTGGCATGTCGTCTGTTCTCCTATTAGATTCGGTGGTCTCGGTATGAGAAGTCTAGTACTGTTTAATAAGGCCTTGTTGGGTAAGTGGTTATGGCGATTCAGAGTGGAGAGGGAGAGTTTTTGGAGAGATATTATAGGGGCAAAATATGGCGTTATAGAGGGGGGATGGTGCTTAGGTGAGAGACTTGTTTCTTATGGGGTGAGTTTGTGGTGGTATATTCGGCGTGGGTGGAGCGATTTTCGTGATAAATTGACTTTTGTAGTGGGGAATGGTAATACTATTAGTTTTTGGGATGATTGTTGGTGTGGAGATCAACCGCTTAAATTGAGATTTCCTTCTTTGTATCGTATTGCGTTGGAGCCGTCTGCCATGATGAATGTTGTCTTAGATATTCACAATGGGAGCTCCAGTTGGAACATTGTTTTTGGCCGAGACTGAGAATTGGATGTTTATGCGCTGTTTTTGACATCTTTATACGAGGTTAATATCAGGGCGGGAGAGGGTGATTGTAGCAGATGGAGGTTGACATATGATGGTATTTTTTCAGTTTGCACTTATTTTAGATCCTTATTGGGACTTGTTGAGAGTTCTTTTCCCTGGAAGATGATTTGGAAATGTAAACTGCCCCCTCGAGTGGCATTTTTATTATGGACGGTGGTCACAGGTGTTGGCGGTGGATAATCTTCTTACAAGGGGCTTCTATGTTACAGAGTGGTATTATATGTGTGAGAGGGATGAGGAGACGATTGACCACTTGTTCCCTTATTGTGATGCTGCTCGTTTACTGTGGAACGATATTTTGGCGTCGCAACACATAGATTGGGTGTTACCGAGGCGTATGGAGGAAATGGTCAAGGCATAGAGGAGAAAATTTCAAAATAAGGATAGCAGACTTGTATGGGACCTTATTCCGGGTTGCATCGTTTGGTGTGTGTGGAGAGAGAGAAACAGTGGTTGTTTTGAAGGCCAATCATGGACAACAGAGTAGATTAGGGAATTATTTTATTTGACATTGTATATTTGGTTTAATGCTGTGGCTACTAAGCATATAGACGGGTTGCTTAATTTCATGTTGTTCCTTTCTGGTTTAAATTGATAATACACTTCTTGTGTATTATGCATTGATTTATAAAATATTTGATTACTTTTCAAAAAAAAAATTCATCAAAAAGTCCATCAGTAACCTTCAAAAGCACTTCGGTTAGAATACACTTTATTTCCTGGTTAATAGCAGCAGATCTAGCAGCCTCCATGTCCACCTCATCCTCGTCTTCAGTTGATCTTGAAGAATCAATGCTTTTGCTGTCTGCTTGATCTCCCCTCCTAGAAGATTTATCACCACTTTCTTCTTTCATGGATTGAGAATCCTCTTTAGGGAACTCTGGGACATAACTGAGGTTGGAAGATTTATTCTTAATTATTTCCTCCTTGAGCCAATTAGGTATCCAAGCTTGTCTAGGCCACTCAGAAACATTGGAAACACCAAATGCATCCCCATTAAAAGTTACTATAGGATGAAGTGCAGACCTTGTGCCAACACCAAAAGATGCACGTATTATTGGGCCTGTGGGCTAAAGAGTTGCTTCAGTTGGAAACATTGGTGTAGAACTTCCAGATGCTAGATAAGGCACAACCATTGAATGGTCAACCTCTGAAGCAGTAGGAGCCTAAGTGTAGTTTGAAGTTATAGCTGCAACAAGATCCACAGTTCTTGCAGGACCTCCAGAAAATTGAGCATGAGGTTGCAAATGTGGGTCCTGATTACGATTAAAATGAGGTACAAAATTCAAAAGCTGATCGCTTAAATCAGTTGCAGATTCTATCTGCTGGCCACCAAGTGAATAATGAGGTTTCTCCATCCATCCGGCACTAACTGCCGGTGGTAGTGGTTGAACATACAGCTGTGAAACTGAGGCAACCGGATGCAATGATGAAGAATTTTTGACCTCTCCATTTATATTGCCAGCATCTTTACCTTTGATTTCTTTGTGATTGAAAAGTTTAATTTCTTCCTCTCCCGTCGGATATTTATGAACTTCAACTTGTACAACGGAGTGCGGCTCGATCTTGGGATTTTCTATTGTAATTTCACTGGAGCTTTTTTCTCCGTTGCGCTTACTTTCATTGTCAACTTTCATGTATAGGAGATCAGCAAGTTTTGGGTTTTCAACTTGCACATGCTTTTCTTTTTCTATTGTAGTATCATTGATCATAAAATCTTGATTATCTTAAATTACATATTTTTTAACCTCATCATCTGTATTATGAATCTTTCTCTCTTTATTTACACTAATACTCACAAATTGCTCATCACATGATACCAAAACAATCTTCTTGTCGTACGAACTAAAACACATACATATTATCTGTAAGTGGCATCTACATCATAGTACCATGGTTGTCCTCAAAGTACATGACAATCGTCCATCTCTACCACGTTACATATAATCTCATCTTTGAAGTACTTTTCAAGTAAGTGAAATTTTGAATACCTCCATATTTTGAATATCTTGTCCTTGTGAAGTTTGATAGCAAGATGAGCATTTTTCAACCTTTAAACTTAAAGCTTTCATCGATGCTTTGGATATCAAGTTCTCACTACTCATGATTTATTATCACCTTGTATACTTTATTGTTGATGGTGCATCGTGTTCTAAAAGTATTCTTGCACTTCAAATTAGACTCTTTTATAAACTTTAAGGGGTTGCTCAATTGATCAGGCATTGAGTTTGCTCCCCAATGGTCAGCAGTTCGAGTCCTCTCAGGGCCACTGAGGTGAATACCCAACCGTAAACTTTAGAGCCCCGTGGGATTAGTCGAGGTGCGCGCAAGCTGTCCCAGACATCCACGGTTATAAAAAAAAAAAATTAGAGTCTTTTATATCTTCTCGATAAACCTTCATCAAATACTTAATAACTTGCGTGTATTTAAACTTAGTTGGGACTCGGGGAAACTCTCTAGCCACTTATTGTCGTGTTTTAATCTTGTTAAAACAACCAACATTCATAGCAATTAAAGCATACAAATTCTTGTCAGTTTGCTTTTCCATGGGCTCGCAATTCTTTTCAGAACTCAACGCAGTCAACATTTGCGTGATGTTGTGAAGGGTTTCATCGCTTCCCTCGATTCTCTGTTGGAGTTTGTCGAGCCTTAATTCGTCATCAATGATTCGACCGCCACCAGAACCATTGTCAGTTATCAAATTGAGGCAATTTCCTTGTTTTGATACCAATTTTAGTGCAGAAGCATTTAGAAATTTTTGTAATAAGAATTATGTAGTAATTAAGAATAATATTGGAATAACTTGCTTGAATGTTATTGAATAATAATTGATGTTATAAAAAAAGTGTTCAATGCCTCTACATTTATAGGCAAAATTATGTCCTACTTCTAATAATAGGAACATAAAATAAATAAACTAATAAAATCATAATCTAATTAAAAATCCTATTCTAATCAATAAGTAAAAGAAATTATATTCTTAATAAGAAATAAGATTATAAAGATAAAACCTACTAGAAAAGATAAATGATAAATCACAATTGTAGTAGGAAATTACTAATTATGATTATGTACTACGTCAATTTTAGTTTAGTTTTTTATGTTGGTAAGATTAGGATATTATTTTGCTTATATATAAACAAGGCTTTGTACGCTTTTTAGTTGACCAATTTATTGCAATTAGAATTATTCTACTTGTGTATCAAATGTTACATCAAGGGTTACATAATAGACAAGTGTAATCATGTTTAATTTCCATCAACCAATTACATAATGCCGCTTGTATTATGTAACTGTTGATGTAACTCTTGATGTACATATAACAAAGTCTTTATATTTAATATATACATATTTTAGTTGGTTGAATTTTATTCTTATTTCAAAAATCTCAATTCCGCTTCCACACCAGTTCATGTCCTCAAACATTAATCTTAGAGTTGGATTTCTTAGTCATTTCTTGGTTTTTAGTTTTTTCACTTGCCTTGGCTGAATATGGAGATTAAGCATTAGTCTTATAATTGGATCTATTTGTTTATTTCTTGGTTTTTAGTTATTTCACGTGCTTTAGCTGCATAGGGTGCCCGTGAACATTGAAAATGTAGAAATGAAATCCTTAATCTTGGAATGTAGAGGACAAATTTAGAATTGACTTGTAGAACCAAAAGGTAAATTAGCATATTGCAGAAGAAGGTGTGGTGATTTCATATGGAACTTGGGGCGAATTAACTTCAACTGATTATCAGGTTATAGGTGATTTTATTTACTTGATTAAAGCAATGAGTTTGTACAAACTAGTGATACTATGTAAGTTATCATATTCCTCATTTTAATAGTCTAAATATATACCAATGAGGTTTTTTTTCTCTAGAGGATTTATTTCCCAGCATGATAACTTCTGATGTCACTTAAAAGAATCTTACACGTTCGGTGCTTTTGAGCTTCCTGTTTTTTGAGAAATTGGGGATAACTTCAGGTTTCCTTCTAGATTGGAACATAATCTATACTGCACTATCCAAAAGAAAAATGTTTTCTGCTGTTCCGTCACTGTATATTTCAGTGAATCTCAGAGTTAAGAAATCGTGATTTATTTACATATTAAGAGTATGATCCTACGAAGTAGGAGCTCTTTTGACTTTTGAGTCTCTCTCTCTCTCTCTGTTTTTTCAGTGGCAGGTTTCATGGTGAAGAGTAGTGTGAATATTTTTGTTTGACAATCTATAGCTAGCTGTAAGCTGTGATTTAGGGTGGTCTATATAATTAGTTCTAAAGTGTTTAAACATCCTTGTAGCATGTTTCTTTCTTGTTTAAACTTATATTGCATATTTGTATGCATGATAAGGTCACTTTGATTTACTTATAGAATTTTGAGTGCAATCCGCCTCTCCAATTCAATATTACTGTTCTCATGTTTGGTGAATAATTTGTCTCAAGTTTGTTGAAGCAGTAGATTTTGGGGTTCCTCAGTTCCAAATAATGGCGAGATGAGATGATGACAGTGGATACTGTTATGTGTAGATGGGTGGCACCTCGATTCTGTAACTGCGGTCCGACTTTCTTGCAATTGCATTCTCCGTTTCTAATTCCTAGATTACTGGGAAATGGACACTGATGGGCAAAGTTAGATGTTCCAATATTCTTATAAGTCTGCTATTTGTGGCATATATATTGCATGCCAGAGATAGATGCATTGCAACATTAATCATTGTCATCTTGAGCTCCCATAAGGCTGCAATAGAGATCTCATCCATCACACCATTTGTTATCAGTATATCCTTTTGTTTAATAAGTATTCTCACTGTTCTTGATATAGAAGTCAGATGATCATATTTCAATACTGTTAGTAATCAACTGAAAGGAAAAACATTATTTTTCCTCCCTTCTGTAAGATGTTCTGAACAATTATCTGCCACTATTTACCACTCTATAAAACCCTTGATATTTTTATTTCTAAGAGCCTTGCAGACATCTCTCTTTTGATAATTCATTAACGAAAAAAATGACGAATTAAATGTGCATAGGCCTTGGATCTGGGAAGAAAACAAAATATGGATGCTGCTGGCCTCTCTAACATGCTATAATCCAGTAATCCAATCATATGCCAACAAGTGACTAAAAGTGGCTAATAAGTTTCCTTTTAGTTGATTGTAGGGCCCTTGGGCTTAAGCAGCATATATTCGTACTGATTCAATATAATTGCCCCACTGTTGCCATATGCTTAAATTTGTGTCAAGGTCGTTAAAGTAGAAGATTTTGGTGTTGCTCGGTTCCAGAATAAGGGCAGGGTGATGACACCAGAGACTGGATCATACAAGTGGATGGCACCTGAGGTCTTACTTTCTTTTACTCCATCAGATTTGCTTGAGATTCAATGGCTAATCTGACATGGAATATTTTTACACGTGCATGCATTTTGGTGTCCTGAGTTTAACTTTCCCAATAAGTTGTGAAACTTTCGAACATAGTCATGGTAAACAACGTTGATGATGTTGAATCATTAATGTATTGTGGCAATTTTTGAAATATGTACAGGCCAGACAGTTCTAATTCGTTCTGTCATCTTGTATCTGCCGTTTCAGTATAGATCTTGGGCTCATGTTTCTTATCTTGAACGCTGATTGTTTTGTTTGTTTGTTTGTTTTGTTGAAGAGTTCTCTGTGAGGCTTTGATATAGATGTGTCAAGTGGCATTATTTTACGCATAGTGAGATTTTTGAGATTGTCTACTAGTAGGAAAAAAATCCAGGCATTCCCGAACCGGGTAAAATCCCCACGGTACTGCGCTCTCATATAACTGATTTCAATCTCTTGTGAGACTGAGAATTCCTTGATTTCCCATGACTTTTGTGGTTCTAAATTTACGACCTCCTAAATAGAAGTGTAGATTGCTATCGTGTGGTTTTTCTGTCATTTATCCCGCAGATAATAAATCTCTGTTGTTATGATAAAGCGGATGCATTCAGTTATGACACCATGACACCATGACACCTCTCCAAGCTGCTCTAGGAATGAGGCATGTCTTGTTAGTTGTTGTCTGGCAAAATTATGAAAACGGCTTTAACATTTTATCCCATCTTTCTGCTCTTATTTTCGTACTTGATATCATGCATTTGAGTGAAAAAGGTCTTGCCGTGACTGTTCTTTCAAATTTGAGAGCTGCTTTTGAAACAAAAGCAAATCGGAAATCAGATATAACAGGATGAACTGTATCAATGATTTGTGACTTGTATATTAGACTTGAACTTGAGGAGCTCCTACCGGAAGTTCAGGTAGAACAGCAGAACACTTGAAAATTTGAAATTCATATGATGGATTAGAAATGTTCTATTCACAGGACAAACTATAGAGACGACATATACTTAATGCATTGTCACATTCAGATGGTGACTAGTAAGAACTTCTTTTGTTGTTTCTTTGGCTCTTCTTTTCATATGGTAGAAGAGATAAGATTAATATTATTGTTTGCATGTGCATGGCATCACACTTGAATTGTGAATATCTTATCATGCGTGTTACCTATGAAAATGTCTGTCTGTTTAATGTCGAAAAAAGATGCAAGATGCTGATCACTTTATCGCTAGTTTGGTCACTTTTTTGTTACATGTTTATATCGTACATTATCATTTCGTAATATTAGATGTGTCTTTAACATTAAAAAAATTATATTAGGTTTAATCCGTTTGAGATTTTGATTTGATCTTAATTCTTGCGGAGCGAAAGTAAAACTAGATTGGATCTGCACAATCCTCCTAATAAAATATAAATGAATTGTATAAATATTAGGCATCTAGCTTGGAGGAAATGCTACATCTATAAACATTTAATATATGTTCCATTTTCTATACATAATAAGCTGTTTTCTTATCCTAGTTATATAGAATATTTTCTCCACAGACAAATTTTTTTTTTCTACATAATGAAATAACAAAAATACAGCTGTAAAAACCCAGAAATTGTAGTGCAATCTCTTTTAGTCTTTTCAGCTTTGGAAGATGATCTTATCTAACCTATGCAAGTGTCTGAATCGAGTTGGTGAACTCCATTTTCTGCAAACAGACTTTTCAACATTCAATTATTGAATTATTTATTTCATATTTTTGCGTGTCCTCATCATTTGATTGGAATTTTCTCTCTCGTTGAATCATTGACATTTTTTATTGTAGAATAAAAGGGGTGAATATCACCATTTAAACATGGTTAAAAATTTCATTAGGGGAAGAGCGTCGATCAAATTATTTGTATATCTTCACCATCGTATACAAAATATGAAGTTATAGAAATTTATACGGTGACAGATGTGTAAAGACCGTAAATGATATTAAGGATGTGTTTGAACCACATTATTTTGAAATATTATATTGATGGAGAATGTGTTGTTGAAAAAGAAAGAAAAATTATTGATATGATGAAAAATATTATTTTATTGAAGAATGTGTGATTGAAAATGAACAGAAGAATGAAAATGAGAACGCAGTTCAAAAAGGGGCTAAGAATTTACGTACATTTTTCTTTTGCAAAGTTGATTGATGGACTAGTTTGGAAGTGGTCCCATGCATTAGTCGGCAGAATTTATGTCAAAATTTGTAAGGTGATGAGGATTTTTGCAGATTAAATTAAATGTGTTTTAATCTTTGAATCTTAAAGAAATGTTATGTGGACAAGAAATTTGGTAGGTGAAAATGTTATGTTCCAGTTTTGTCTAGATTTAGGTACGTGAGCTCGTCCACAATGCTACATTCAATTAATATCCTTCCATGTTAATTTTATTTAATAAATGTCGATTACATAAAAAAAAAAAAAACAATTAAAAATAAATGTCGACTTCTTATAGATTGAGTGTTCGTTCTAAATAAAATAAAAAAATACTATAAATTTATACATGCGTGTACATATTTATCGTCAATGTTGACTTTTTAATATCGAATTCTAAAAACTCAAAACATGATTTAAGAGCTCACCAACTCAATGAAGCAATCAAACGAGTGATCCTCCTTATTCCCTTTCAGAACCTTAGCCGCGTCACTCTGACTAGATTTGGAAGAGCCAACCAATTTGATTTGTCTTAACTTCAAACAAATTATCCTCCCTATTTTCTTTTGGTCGAGTTCTTATTGAACCTTGGTTGTCACGCGCACTTAACATGTAAGAACCAACCACGCTACTTTTCTTCATTAAGTTAGCCTTCTGAAATTGTATCTCGAAACTCAATATGAATGTGTGCACACACACTGGGTAGTATTGTATTCAAGAGGAAATGCCAATTTATGATATCCTTTGGAGCTATTCCTACAATGTCATTTTCTTATCTATTATTTATGTACTTAAAAATCCTATATTTTTTGTTTTAAGTAATCAAGTGCTTGATTGAGAGAATATAATTTTTTGTCTCATTTTTTGTCAACTTGACTATTTATTAAATAAAATTAATTTCAACTTGGTTCTAAATTCAAAAAAAAAAATTATTACAAAATTCAGAAAAAGTTCAATTACATTAAATTAAAGGATAATTCAAATTGGAGTAGGTGGAGCGCTTAATTACTTACACACAAGAATTTCAAACATCAAATTATAAAATGCCAAAATATATGTGTAGTTTTGGGTTTTTGCCTTTTTAATTGGGTTTAATCCTTTTGATTGACAATATGTGGAACCCAATATATCAAATCATGTATTGTCTTTATTGCATACTTCACCAATCTTTTTTCCTCCCTCTTTTATTGTACCAAATTAATTAATCAAGATTTCTTTTTTTATTCGTGACACTCTATGATTTGATTAACACCACGTACGGATGTGTTGGAAAATCTTTTTAAAATGGAAAAAAATTAAGTAGAATTCAAGACCCATATCTTAATGCATTACAAGAATTCATATGATTGATGATGAGAGATTTCTTGTGGGCATAACCTTCCATGGAAAATTCTTGTTCTCAAGAAAGGGTTAAATTTGTCTTTTATGATTAAGAGAATATTATTAGGATTTTGAAAATACATTATTGCCAAAATTTCATTATTTTCATGATGCATTCGAGATAACCATAAAATATAATACAGTTGAACTATAATAATGAAAAAGGTCGAATAAAAAGACGATATTTGAACAAAAATACTTGCCTCTATTTGGTGGGAATTAAAATAAGTTTTTTAGTCAATTTTGATAAAGATTGATGAAATGCGTGGTTGAAAAATTGTAGACACTATGAAATGTATTATTAAAATTAATTATTAACTTTGATTTAGATTAAAATCTTACAGAATTGTAATAGTTAACATTTTGTTTATTCCTAAAAGTATCATAGAGTTCTTTACATTGTGATGACTATCATAAATAATAATTACCATGTAACAATATTCGATTATGGATTACTTTCTGTGCTAGTGGCATTCCATCCTATTAATTTTCAATTATTGTCATAATTCCTTATAATTTTAGGGATAATTGCAGCAGCGGTACCAAACTTTTCATTTAGTAGTAGGCTTTGCTCAAACATTTCATTTATGCCACACACGGTACCAAACATTTCAAAATGTCGCAGTTGAAGTCCAAATTGATGGTTTCTATTAGTTTGACTGTTAGTTGACCCAAATCCCATAATTTCTTGATTTTTGATTCTTTTATCATTTCTTTTTTATTCCCAAATCCCAGAATTTCTTGCTGTTTGATTCTTTTGATTTCCCAAATTCTTTTGATTATCCCATAATTTTATTATACACATGCATATCATGAGTCTTGTTCCACTATAGATAACATTCCATGGTAATTGAAAGTCGTTATCGAGGAGACTTCAATGTAGTTAAGAACCAAGTTTGGCACAAATTTGTGGTCAATTTGGTAGGGCTTTTGCTTCTTATAGTAAAACTTATTGATAAAACTACCTTAATTGGTACGTGAAAACTAATTTCTAAAAGAGATTATTCATCTGAAAGGACTTTTAGAAGAAATTACGTTATATCAAATTTCACTAAAGACTATTTTAATTAGAAAAAG
>CAIGRN010183627.1:0-12384 GCA_903798345.1 Fraxinus anomala | reverse complement strand
TCATCCATTTCTCGACATTGCTTGCATGCCAAGGAAACTCACTTCCACATTTTCTATCTTTTCTACTTCTTTCATACAATTTGTGAGCTGATCTACCCCCATCACTTATCTCATCCAGGCAGTCTTTCACTGTTTGATAGTCCTTGGCCTTTGTTTGTTTGAGTTGTTTAGCTACTTCTGTTACATATGCTCGTGTGGACTGAACCCGGGAAAGGCTAACTTTAAGAGCGATATGGGCTAATTGCTCATGAGTTTGTGTTGTCGTAAATTTCGCAACGTAGTCGGATAGACAACGGACACAAAGTTCGGGATATAGCTGTTGAAATTTGACAATAACCATGCTAAGAACAAGAATTACATATTCTAAATTGATAGATTGAAATTCATACATGCAAAAGACATTTTTGTTTATGAATATTACCATCTAGATCTTCCTCTCATTACTCCTCCAAAAATAATTAGCCGTCAATGGGGCAAGTCAATAAATAATATGGAGAGGAGACCTAGTCTTCATATATGAAATTATAAAGTCGTCCAATTACTGATTCTAACCTTAATTAGGGTTTATATTATTCTGACCTACATACTTAAAATTACCACATTATAAGAATAAAGCCTGTAAGGTGTACAACGGTCCAAGTGATCACTTAACATATTGAGCCTAATCACAGTAACATTACAAACCATACATCTAACATGTAAAATTCGCAATCAAATGGAAGCCCACATAATAGAATTATTCTAACATTCTTCCACTTAGGCAATACAGTATCATTGCAAATCATACATCTAACCTGTAAAATTCACAATCAAATCGAGAATTATTCTAACATTATCTCACTTAGGCAAACATTTGATTGCTATAGAACAAAACTTTTAACCTTCGGGTCAGACTACATTGCCACCCACACAAGTATAGTTGCAATGATAACATCTTACACAACATGATCTGGTCCAACAATAATGTTAACATCGAACATGGAAGTCGTTACACCAATAAAACGATGTAAGACCACTCAATAGTTACAAATGCCAACATTTTTATCGACATAGATCTACATCCTTCAACCAATGTGGTAGTATGCAATATGAACTTAGCACCAAATGTGATAAAAAAAAGTGCTAATTCATATCGGTCATTACAAAGTTTCTAATCAAAATAAAGTCACATGTCTCTAAAAGAAATTCATCTTATGTATTTAATTGTCATATCTTGAGATCAAAATAATATCATAATAAAAGACATAAGTCAAATGCATACTCAAAATAATTTATGGATAGGGAAAAATATATTTTATTATTAGAAGGGGCTGTACCTGAAAAATATATGGGTTGCCTACGTACCTCGTCAAGGGATCAAGCCAAAACGTAATTCTCTTATATAAATAACTCTCACTAACAAAAAATATCAAAGGTTTCCACAATACCCATATTAGTAACATGTGTCTTAAAAACCTTAGGAACGAGTCGCTTAGTTAAAGGATCTGCAATCATCGCCTCTGTATTAATATGCTCTATTTTCGTCTGTCCTTCCTTGACTCTATCTCTAACCACCAAATATTTAATGTCAATGTGTTTTGATCCACTAAAACTTTTATTGTTTCTTGAAAAGAACACTGTTGCACTATTATCACAATAAATAGTGATTGGCCTCGAGATGGAAAAAAAAAAAAACAACCCAGAAATAAAATTTCTTAATCAAACGGCTTGAATTGTAGCTCTATAACATGCAACAAATTCAGCCTGCATAGTAGAAGATGCCACTGGAGTCTGCTTAACACTTTTTCACGAGATAGCACCACCAACTAACATGAAAATATAACATGAGGTTGATTTCAAATCATCTTGACATCCAACAAAATCTAAGTCTGAGAACCACCTCAAGGTGATTTGAACGCTGGAAAGTGAGCATGTAACTTTCAGTTTTATGTCATTTTCCAATGCTCTTCCCCTAAATTCGACTGAAATCTACTGAGAACTCTGACTGCATAAGCTACATCCGTCTAGTGNCTTTCCAAAATGTCATCAACATATAGGACAAGATAAATAAAATTTCTCCCACTGGTTTTGAGATAAATACATTGATCAACTGTATTTTCAACAAAATCAAGAAAAGTCACAACTTCGTCAAACTTCAAACACCACTGCCATGCCTTCTTGAGGCCATATAAGGATTTGTTTAACTTACATACCAAGTTTTCTTTTTCCTTCACAAAAAAACCTTCAGGTTGTTTCATGTAAACCCTTTTTGAAAGATCTCCATTTAGAAAATCCATCTTAACATCCACCTGATGAAGCTCCAAATCATAATGTGCCACAAGTGCCATGATAATTCGAAAAGAATTTTTGGACGAAACAGGTGAAAAAGTTTTATTATAATCAATGCCCTCTCATTGAGTGAACCATTTTGCAACTAATCTTGCCTTCTTTCATTCAACATTCCCTTTTGAGTCCAATTTACTTTTGAAGATCCACTTGTTATCTATGACTTTAGCATACGGAGGAAGTTCAACAAGTTCCCAAACTTTATTCTGTTCCATAGAATTCATTTCATCTTCCATAGCATTTATCCATTTATATGACTCAGGACTTGTCAATGCTTGATTATCAATAACAGGGTCAACGATATGCTCAATATTAAATCACTCTCCAACAAATATGTAATGTAATCACTTGGCAATACAGACCTCATTTCCCTTTGCGATCTCCTAACTAGTAGCTCAGGAACTGACTCAATCATTGTTGGTGGAAGAACCTTAAGTTCTTCTTGGTGTCCAGGTTCTTCATTAACAATTTCGGCTGGTTGATGTATAACTCTCTCCTGTATAACAGGAACTGGAACAATAACTGGATTCGGTTCAACAAAAAATTCCTTCAACATAGAATTCTTACTATCACCAAAATCATTTTCAGTGATTGACACAATTCTGGTGCCCGGTTTGGACAATAGAACTTATATCCTTTTGATCTGTCTAGGTACCCAATAAAGTAACCAAGAGTGGATTTTGGGTCTAACTTCTTCTCAAATGTTTTATAAATTCTTACCTTAGCTGGACATCCCCAGACGTCCTGTCCACAACTCGAAAGGTGTCTTGGCAATAGCTTTACTCAAAACTCTATTCAAAATATACATAGCAGTCTTCAAGGCTTTACCCCACAGGTATTATGGTAAATTTGTTCTAGCCATCATGCTCATGACCATGTCTTTTAGAGTCCGATTGCGTCTTTCAGAAACACCATTCTTTTCAGGTGTTCCTGGCATGGTGTATTGAGGCACTATGCCACACCCTTTTAAAAACTTTGCAAAATCACCCATGTTTTAACCATACTAGTCATACTTCTCATAGTAGTCACTACCACGATCAGATCTTACAAGTTTTCCCACATTGTTTCTCTACCTCCATTTTGAAAATCTTGAATTTCTCAAGTGTATGGGATTTATCATTAATCAAGTAAACATATCCATATCGCGAGAAATCATCAGTAAAAGTTATAAAATATTTGTTCCCACATCAACTTTTCCTACATTGTTTCTCTACCTCCATTTTGAAAATTTTAACTTTCTCAAGTGTATGGGATTTATCATTAATCAAGTAAACATATCCATATCGCGAGAAATCATCAGTAAAAGTTATAAAATATTTGTTCCCACATATGGTGGAAGGTAAAAGGTCCACTAATATCAGTATGTATTAAATCCAAAATATCATCGCTCCTAGTGGAACCTTTCCTAGTCGATTTAGTCAACTTTCCTCTTATACAATCCACATAAGTCTCAAAATCAGAGAAGTTGAGAGAGGAAAGTATCTCAACTTTAACCAATCTCTCCATCCTATCCTTTGGAATGTGACACAACCGCTTATGCCACAACATAGGATGATTCACGAATTAGAGACCTTTTCTTTGACCATGGTAACACAAGAAACTTCACCAAAAGAAGTCAGAAACAAATTATATAAACATCACATAAAAGGCTATATCCAATCAAACGAGAATCATAAAACAATTCAACCATCCCATTACCAAAATTAAAGGAAAAATCAGCAGCATCAAATCTCGATATAGAAATTAAATCTCGTCTCATTATCAGTACAAAACAGTATTATCTAAAACAAGATTGAACTCAACCTTCACTTGAACTTTTCAATGTATAGGGTTACTTCATTCTTACTTGGCCTTAGTTTACTTGTGAATCCCTGTAAGGAATTCGTAATATGAATATTAGCTCCCGAGTCTAACCACCAAGAATTCAAATGAACATCTACAAGAATCTTAAGAGATTGTAATTTAGAAGATATATTTATCATCTTCATAACGTGCTCCCTAAATCTACGTGTACCATTATATCTCATATTCATCAATTTGTCCATCAAATTTCTAGTTTTAGCTTTATCAGACTCAACAAATCTCACCGCTATGGCATCCACAAAGTCTTTAACATTTTCATTATCTGGAATAGCAACCATAACGAAATCGGATATGGAACGCTTAATAATCTTCAAACAAAGTCTATTAGCTTTTTCCAACTTTTCATACTCAACCACATATTCAGGAGTGCTTTTATCTGTGTTGATTTCGAAAGCTACTTCTCCATTACAAAATCCAACTCCAAAAGACCAAGTGGTATTTCTACGTCTCATTTCCATCTCACATAATTATTCCCAATTAAGGTTTCAATAACAGAAAATTGACTCGAAGAGTTAAGACATTTAAAACTGTGGAAACATTAAATAACATATTTAATATCATCCAAACATAATACATGTAGGCAATGGATAATAACATATTCATCTAATTAATATGGGATAAATTAGAGAGTCCGTAATTAAAGTCAAAACTGAAATCAACATTATTACGTAAAAGCCTAGATGCGTCATTATAAAGTCACATTTGGGCTAACAATATAACACGATGTAGGGTACTCTTAAAACAAATAATGAAGTTAGTTAACAAAACAGATTGGTTTTCGAAACACCAACACCTTTGAGTAAAAGGAGATTTCTAGATCAAGCAAACTCGTTAATTGTTTTATGCCAATTTCCAAAAATATCACATATAATAATACATCTGGGGAAAATACTATATGCAATAATTCAAAATTACGATGCTAACGTCCAAATTTTTTTTTATTTAAGAAAACCAAATAAATAATAATGGATGTGCCACTTTGGTAGCTACCACCCACTTTTATTTCAAAATATTTCTCTTAATGGGAGCACTGAAATAGACTTGAAGCCCACGAAAAGTTCAATAATAATCATACAACATAATCACAATCATTAACTGACGAAAAGTAAAATTCATGCGCGATTGTGAGATGAAATTAGAAACTAAATTTCAATATATGAAATTTAAATTTAAATGGACAAATAATAACGACATTCAAATATTTCAACAAAAATTATAAAGTAATTTTAAATATAATTTTAATTTTAGATCGAAATTGAAATATATGTGAATCAAATTTAAAATCCCATCTTAAAAATTCAAAGTCAATATTGTAAAATTGACCCTGAATTTAAAATTATGAAAAGAGGCCACCAAATTTTAGAAATTAATGCATAGAACCTTTCTTAAAAAAATTACAAAATGACCCTTTTACTTAATCGTTGGCAAGCTCCCAAAGAATCAGAAATTGCAGAGAAGCCCCGTCCCCAAATCAATTGAAACCGACCAAAACCAAGACCCTAGGCAGCCCATCTCCTTCACCATCTCTACGCAACCTATCTGCCCGTCGTCAGGCCATTTTTATTTTAGTTCCACGCAGCCCAAGACCGGCGAATAAATCGACAGTCGTGAGCTGTATCTGCAACAGCGTCGCACGCTACTGCAGATTGCAGCTAGTCCTGCCGTAATGAGCAACAGTACTTGCCACTGCTGTTGATGGCGATAAGCACCACTGATCCGGCGGTCAGCGACGCGGCATCAAAAGAAAAAAATTGGGAGAATATATATTCACACAACAATCTATACTTACGCACGGTGGACTGGAGGAGAGAAATTATCTATACATACACACATACAAACCAAATACACAACCATATGTTCACGTGAAACCCGCAAGTGTACGGGATTGTTGTACAAGTAATAAGATTTATGAGTTAAGAGTATTATTCCCACGAAGAATAATGTCTAATTTTTAGTTCAATAGCTACTATTAAATTCGAAGTGTAATGAAATCAAAAGTTATGGCTTATATATTTTCTATACTAATCCTAAACTAATAGATATGGTTTGTATGTTTTCTATACTAATCCTAAACTAAAAAAACAGATAAAGTATTTATTTAATATGTGAATGTTTGTATTCGAATTGTGAATCCCCATATTGCTATTTAATTTAATTCTTAATTCTTAATTTAGTAAATTCATGCATTCAAGACAATCGAAAATCTACTGTTATTCAATATTTTTTTCCAAGATATATTAAACATATGTTTAACATGACCGATCCTATTCCTAGACCAAATTCATATGAAAAATATGCATTGATTCACAGCATTTATTACACATGATTGCACATGTCGTATATATTATTTCTAATACCTATTGTCCATGTGTTAATTTTGCCACATCCTAGACTTATTGTGAGTATTTCTACACTACAACAAGTAACTTACCATCTAATTGGTGATCAAGCAATCAAATAGTTCAATGGAAATACAAAACCAATAAAGAAATACTAATTGTTTTGAACTAAAATAAATAAATAATAGGGTTCATCATTCATCCAATACAATGAAAAACTTATTCTAACATTATTCTAACTAAATTATACAAGAATTATTGGAAAAACATCACCCGAAAATAAGAGAGATGGAAGAAGTAGGAAAAATCCACGTTCTTGACTCAAATCTTCAAATGGGCTATGAATTTTCAACATTCTTGTATGATTCTCCTTGAATTAGTGTATAGACTTATTTTTCACCTCCAACATATGTAGAATATGATAAAATTTAGGTTCAATGGAGGTCTCCCACGTTCTAATCGAGTTTGATATTTAAAAGATGCCAAAAAGATTGCATTGAATTGGTACCAGAACAAAAATAAGGAAATTTGAATTTTTTTCCTTTTAGTCTTGAGACTTGTGCCTAGTGCAACCTAGGACGTGCGCCTTAGGGGTTTGGATAGCCTCAGGTAAGGCTACCTTGGTGTCACGCAGTGAGAATGTTTATCTCCCCATTCAGCACGGCAAGCACACTAACAACTAGGCATGATGCCTATTTTACCAAAGAGTGCACTAATGATGTGATCATATGTAGGTATTCTCCCTAACATCCTACTCATAGAGTGCATGTGTGCCAGTTGTTCGAGCTTGCCGGCCTCAAAATGAGGGGAGGGCGGCCTTGAGGCGTAATACCTCGGGAGCCAAACCTGCGATCCGTGAAACTTGGTCTAGGGCGCGCGACTCTCTTGAGAATTTCCGACAGTTGAACAATATTTAGTATGTTTATCATAACTTTCTCTCCCAATATCCGATTGAAGCGATTCAAAGTGCATTGGAAAGCTAATCTGAAGGGTACAAATCTTTCAGTAATATAATGTTTCCAATTCGAACATTTCCTATGTCAAAAATGGGTCTCAAACTGGGACTGAAAATCCGAAGCATAACTTTTTCAGCTGGAAGTTGATATGCTTCTGTCTTCATCCAATTGATGTCTAACACTCTCAAATCTTCATCATGAGGTTCGACGTAACTTTTGAATATTTGCAATTCAGTCTCCAAACTTTGTATTTGATACAATTGAGCAATTTTCTGCTAATCTTTGAATTCGTTTCTTCAATTCTTCATCAAATATTGAGTTTTATCTATAAAATGAAATAGAACACAAATTAGGTAGTATCTTATCGAAAAAACAGTAAAATATAATCATTTAGGACCTAAAATAAGTGTAGAAACTACACTTATCACACCTCCAAATTGATTCTTTGTTTGTCCTCAAACAAAACTAAAACCTAACAAACACACATATACACAATCCTAATTAAAGGGAAAAAAAATAATTAGTTACCTAACCTAGTTTTTTATCTCAAGATTGAAATCATAATATCAGATCTATGCATAGCTTCAAAATCACAATACAAAAATTAAAATCTACTTCTCCAATGTAAAATTTTGTGTGTAAAGAATTAAGCATAGCTTCATGAATTCATGAGTTGTTTCAATTCCGAACCCTCAATGGTCAAATATTCTTTCATCACTCGTAAGATTCAAACACTCCAAAGCTTATTCTTTTCGCTCTTTTCAAATTTGTAAACTAAGATTGAATTTTATACTATCCTCACCTCTCTAATTTAGGTAAAATCTCACTAATTGCAAGTCAATATGTCAATAAATAAGGATTATCTATTAAGTTTAATTGCTTAAATCTTTAGGACTTAATTAGACTAACAATCTCTTATCAAAAATTAAATTTTCTTAAACAAGTATTTCAGACATAACCAAGGTATTTGATGCATCTTTTGTTTCATGCACCTGCTTTTTTTTCTCAATTTTATTTTCAACACTTTTTTTTATTTACAACATTCTCTCCCTTAAACTTTCTAAATGACCCATGTAACAAGTTTTAGGCTGATGACTCCCAAGTCAGTTGACTTTAGGGCAACAGGTTTTAACACTCTTATAGGGTTTAATAACTCGAGTCATAAATGCTACGAAGAAAAATTTTCAAATAAAATGTGTTTTCTTTTAATACCTTGATTAGTGCAATGTCCCTCATTAAACACCTATCCAAGTAAAATGACATCTAACTCGAGACTTTCACCCAGTTACACCCTATTAACCTTAGACAATCCACACAAGTTTTTTAATTTCACACATGAAACCCTCATTTATCTCAATATCTTCCGACAACAGTGAAATCCCCCAAACTATTCTAAATTTGGTCTAAGGATATAAAATTCAATGGTTTTGGATTTAGCATTTATGGTCCACTATTTCAACATATCCAATTATGAAATCAACTCATTCACAATACTTAACTTAATTCGTATGCTCATTAAATATCAAATTTCCCATGAAAAGTAAAAATTAATATAAGCATGCAACTTATTTACCATTCATTTTGCCAGTCAGGCCAACTAACTCACACAAGCACACAAAAAGATTCATATATCAATTAACGATTCAATACATTTTTTTTATTGCCAACCAAACAAACTAACTCACACAAGCACACAAAAAAAAAAATATTTTTAAAATTTCAATTTTTATTTTTTTATATCTAAACTAAAGTAATAAAACCACACATAAACACATAAACGAAAGAAAAATCATGCTTTCCACCCCCAAACTTAAACTAGACATTGTCCTCAATGTATTAAATCTTAAATCCGTATATAAAGGGGAGGGGGAAGAAAATGAAGAAAAAAAACTTTCCCAATATGACTTGTAATCCACTTGCTAGCTTCATATTACTCCCGTTAACTCTTTGGTCAATATTTGTTTAAATGTTCCGTGACGTCATATTCCTGTGCAATACAGTCAAATGATGCATTAAAATCAAATAATTGGAACATAATAATTGGAACAAGTATTACTTAGTTTTAACATCTAATAAACAACTAACATATCGAAGATCTAAGGCGAAACAGGGTATCGATGATGAATCCCTAAAATTAAATAATAATAAACTAATATAAATTATCTTAAATTATTCTAAATCTAAAAGGAAAAATAAATTAAAGGGATAGAAGTATCGTGTTACCTCCCAACAAGCGCTTATTTAAAGTCTTTAACTCAACTCCTGTTGTTTTTAAGCTCTTCATGGTGGTTTGAAAAGAAAATTTTCAGTCCTGCATTTTAGACACTGGTTGCACTTCTTCGGTTCATCCTTGACTCTCCAAACAATCATGTTTCCATTGATGTCCCCACTAATTATTATTCATACATCCGGCCTACCTTTGTAGCTCTCTCAGTGATCCACTTGTTGGCAATCCTCAAAGTGGGAAGGTTGCTTGATTGAATTTTCCATGGTGAAACTCTGCTACTTATCTTCCACCATCGGGACTATCTCAGTAGTATCAAAATCAATCAAAGCTCGGCTTGTAGAAAGAATGGCCTTCCCAGGATTATTGGCATCTGATATGCCTCTTCTGTGTCCAGAATGATGAAGTCAATTGGAAAAATAAACTCTCCCGCTTTGATAAGCATGTCTTCGATTATTTTGTAAGGGTGCTTCAATGTTCGATCGGCTAGCTGAAGGATTATAGACGCAGCTTTAGGATTTTTCCAATCCCAATTTCCTGTAAAGAGGTAAGGAAATTAGATTAATACTTGCTCGTGAATCAATTAAGCAATTAATAGCATTTAAATTTCCTATAGAGAAAGTTACAGTAAAACTCCCTGGATCTTTAAATTTGGAAGGGATCTTGAACTGGATAATCGCGCTGCACTCTTCAGATAGAGCTATCGTTTCATGTTCGGGCAGCTTCCTCTTTTTGGTCAACATCTCCTTCAAAAATTTGGAGTAATTTGGAACTTGAAGAATCGCGTCAATGAATGGAATGTTGACATGCAACTTTTTGAAGATTTCCAAAAAATTAGTGAACTGCCTCTGTAGTTTGGTGTTTTGCATTCTTAGAGGAGAAGGGATCAGAGATGTGAGTGTTATGCCAGAAATTGTTGTCTTAAGTTGTGGACTGTCGAAAACTTATTGCTGATCTTTCTCTATTGCTTTTTCGGACTGCTCCACCCGTTCCTTACACTCAATAGATATTTTAGTGTTCTCTGTCTCCTTTTTCTTTGCAATGATTTCTGGCAATTGAACACCACTCCTAATAGTGATAGCTTAAACTTGCTCCGCTGTTGGTTTCAGTCGAAGTTTTTGAGGGAATGGAATAGATGACACATAAGCCTTGATAGAGGTGGTGGAATGAATGATGGGAGCTCAATAGGTGCATAATTCACCCCCTCAACTGCTAATACCTGTTCCCGTAAGTTCTTCTCTGTGTCACTCGATAAAGTACCTTGTGGTCCGTTGGCTATTACATCTGCTATATGTCCCACCTGATGTTCTAGATTCTTAATAGAAGCTTGTTGATTTTGCATCGTTGTCTTAGTCTTGGTGATGTACTTAACAAGTAGATCCTTCATGGATTGCCTATTTTCTTCTTGTTGAATCAGTGTTGAATTGTCCCATATCTGATTTACTTGATCTGAATTATCCGCTAATGTATAGTTAGGATGCTTGTTCAAACTCGGATGGTAGTTATGTGGGTAAGGTCCATTTAGCCTCTGATAGTTCTGCGCATAAATGACATGTGCTGGTTGACCCATATGAGTGGAAGCCAAAGTGCAGCTTGCAGTGATGTGATCTTCCTTCTACCCTACAACCTGCACAAATCGAAGCTGGATGTTACACCATGCGCACAAATTGGGTTAACTTATCAAGCTTCAATGTTAGTGCTTCAATTTGTGCTCTTAATGTTGTCATCATGTCCACATTGTGTATTCTAGCTACTCTCCTAGGAGCGTCCCTATCAGATAGCTAGTTGGCCTGATTCTCCACAATTCTCTCAAATAGATTATGTCATCATCTACCTCGATAGTCAAAATTGATCTGCCCGTAGAAGTATCTATAATATTAGGGAATTCAGAGCGCAATCCATTGTAGAAGAGATATATAATTTAGGAATGTCAAGATTTGGATACTTCCTAAATGCGCTCTTGAATCTATCCCATGATTTTGGATATGTCCCAAAGTCTCTATGTTTGAAAAGATATACTTCGTTTCTGATTTGGTGGACTCGAGATGGTGGGAAGAATTTCCTGGTAATTTTTTTACCATGTCATTCCACAATACGATGCTCCCAGAAGGTTGTGACATCATCCATATTTTTACACCCTCCTTTAAAGTGCGAGGAAATAGACGCATTCGAAATGCATCCTATGACATCTCCTAATGGCTAATCACATCACACATCATGGTAAAAGATTGAATGTGTTCATGTGGATTTTTCGTCGCTTTCCCACTGAACCTGATGTCTTGATGATTCTGAAAGAGGTTTATAACATTCGGTCGGATGTGGAAGTTAGCTTGTCCAAAGGGTGGATAGATTATTGGAGGTTAATTGGTGCCGATGGTGGATTCACATAATCCCCAACCAATAAAGGCTGAGCCGGAGGTGGTTGCTCTGATCTTGATTCTCAGCCATTACTCTCGTTCTTCTTTGTTCTCTTCGGTGGTGATTGAAAGTCATTTCGATTTCAGGATCTATGTAGAATATCTCGTTCACATCATGATCTTGTATAAACTAGTGAAAACATACAAAAAGTAAAATAAGACGAAATTAGGTATCACAATTAAGCCTAAAAGACCAAAAAACAAAAAAATAAAAAAAAATAAAAAAAAAATAAAAAAAAAATCGAACTAAATAGAAACTA